>JBCEWE010000328.1:520000-637500 GCA_039877035.1 Silurus lanzhouensis
GAACAGGATTACAGCTCTGCAACTTGTTTTCTTATCTCGTTGTGGTGTAAAAAGGAACAAACTCTGAGGCATTGATCTGTAGAAATGTGCACTGCAGAGCTAAAAACAGCTGGAGCAGCTGTTTTTAAGGCTGTTGGTCAGAGAACCTCTTTTTTTTTTTCCTCTTTCAGCAAGTTAGACGCAAGCAGAACAGCGCAGAGCGTCACTGCACATTTCACTTCCTTTATCTTTATGATGAGACCGGCAGATCTTTTTATTTTCCATGTCCATGTGGAGCAGAAGAAGTGAAAAGCAAAGTTGCTGGTCATATGATCCAACCTGTGATTGCAATCCAGTAATGTTACTCAACTGAAATTTAAATTTAAATTCTTCAATTAATCTTATTTTTTGTGGAATAGAGGTCGACCGGTAGTGGAATTTACAGATAACCGGTTAATGGTTTGATCGTACTTGCCGATAACCGATTAAACAAGCGATAGTTTTTCAAAGTAATCCTAAATAAAAAAAACTTACCACTCCATGTAAAATAGTACTAAGCTTTATAACAAAAAAACAACACATAATCTTTATTAAATGTTGAGGAAAATAAAAGCAATGCATTCAAACAGGAACAGAACTAACACTCCAAATGAAGTTTCATTCAAAATCAATGAAAAAAAAGTGATTCGCCTCTAGATGCCGCTCTTGCACTGTGTAACGCAACCCGGAAAAACTATTGGTATAGCTTTTTTTCTGAAAGCTAATCTGCAAAACTGATGAATCAACCTCTCAAAATTAATTTATTTATTTTTTTTTCACAGGACTTGTTTCCAATCCCTCAACAGAGTTTGTGACTTGTTCATTAACCAGGGCATATGGTGTCAATCTAAGTGAAGACCTGCATGGCAGTATTTTAGCCACGTATCAATTCAGCTTTAATAACACCACGTCTGGAGCTCTGATCTTGTGTGTGTTGGGCGTGTGTGACTCTACCGTTGTTGTGTAAAAACTGTGTGAGACATGGCCGTGAACTCTGAGCCAAGTGATTGGGGATACAATGAAACAGACGAAGAGAAAGCACCTCTCCTGGTGGCACCTCATGACCATTCGAAGGAGAGCCGGGGCAAGACCTCGCCGTACGGAGCAGTGTTTATCGTGGTTAATGCCGCACTGGGGGCGGGGCTTCTGAATTTCCCCGCTGCTTTCTACATGGCCGGAGGAGTGGTGGCTGGAGTAGTGCTGCAGATGGTGAGTGTGTAGATAAAAGAGGCTATGCCTCCTTCCTTCTTAATGACATCGACACAGTTATAATGATTAGGATTTCTAAAAATATATATTTTTTCTACTGCAGTGTTTATTGATCTTCATCATCACTGGCTTGGTGATCCTCGCTTATTGTTCTCAGGTGAGCAGCTGCACAACATGCATACAAAATACACACTGCATTGAAAACCCGTTACCCAGGGTGTTTAAAGTTCCTTGTTTGTAGGGCTGGAAAACGAAAGGTTTATTTTTAATGATAAAATAGGAGTGGACTGTAATTAATAGCAACAGTCTACTACAATGGCTCAGGACCGCACCTCAACATTAATGATATTGTAATGAATGGACATTCAGTTCCCTTTTGAGTCTGGTTCCTCTCAAGGTTCCTTCCTCATACCATCTCAGGGAGTTTTTCTTTGCCATAGTGGCCACTGGCTTGCTCATTAGAGAGAAACTTAAAGTTATAAGGAACAAACTTATAGACACCAAACTTTATATATTGTTTTATACAACTTCATAACCTCTTTATCTCCATGAAGCTGCTTTAAGACAATGCCCATTGCTTAAAGCACAATACAAATAAAAATGAAAGAAAGAGAGCAAAATGACAACTTGGATCTGTAGAAAGAGAAATGAAGCAATACCTTTGGTTTATATTTTTGGGGAAACTTGTGACAGCAATCAGCAGAAATACAGAAGGATGTATCTATCGCCTGTGCTAGAAACCGTCTGTACTGAAAGCCTTCTCGTTCTGTAGGTGAGCAACGAGAGCACGTATCAGGAAGTGGTCCGAGCCGTGTGTGGAAAAGTTCTGGGGATCATATGCGAGGTCGGCATCGCCGTCTACACCTTCGGCACATGCATAGCCTTCCTCATCATTATCGGCGACCAGCTGGACAAGCGTGAGTCACGTGCATCAGGGCTAACTGAAATTCATTTTTCTCAGTGTCTTATTGTACGGAATAATCGGCCATGTATTGGCACAAATCAGGCGATACGATACATATCACGATACAGGAGTTGCGATACGGCATGTCACATGGCATCGAGTGTTTTGCGATATCATTGTACCTAACACGATAATTTCACATCATTGTTTTAACCATATGCTCATAATTATGCTTGTACTTCCAATGTTTACGTTCAGAGATAAGAAGACTGCTGTCTATCTAGCGGTCAGGATATAAACTTAAAACGAAACAACTGCCATGAATCTTGAATAAATGTATTTTTTTTATTATTTATTTAATTTTTTTTTATTAATCGATATTGCAATTTTTATATATCGCTACAGTATAGCGACAGACAGACAGACAGACAGACAGATAGATAGATAGATAGTTCTTTCTATCTATCTATCTATCTATCTATCTATCTATCTATCTATCTATCTATCTATCTATCTATCTATCTATCTATCTATCTATCTATCTATCTTTCATTTACAGATAGAACCTTTTATTGGTATGATGTGAGTTTTTCCTCTTGGCTGTGTGTTCAGTGATCAACGCGATGGCCCATGAGTCTGACGGTTCTATCGGCTCTCACTGGTATACAGACCGTAAATTCACCATCACCGTCACCTCTGTGCTCATCATCCTCCCTCTGTCCATCCCCAAAGAGATCGGCTTCCAGAAATATGCCAGGTCTGTCGGCCCTATGTGTATTTCTCTTGTGTGCGTGCCTGTCTGCTTTGTTGTGTCCTAATGTAATTTTGACCTTGTGAACTTTAGCACGTTTAGTGTGATCGGTACCTGGTATGTGACCGTCATAATCATCATCAAATACATCTGGCCTGACCAAGAAGTTTCACCTGGAATCATTCCTTCCAGGTTTGTACTTCCTGATCCTCAGGTTCTCAGGCGAATAAAAAAAATAGCAAAGACGTGTTAATCGAGTAATGACAGTAATGACATGTATGCGCTGGTGTGCCTGTGTGCATTTGTGTTTTAACCCTCTCAAGTCCTGCATCCTGGACCGACGTGTTCAACGCCATGCCGACTATCTGCTTCGGATTCCAGGTATGTATGTGTGTGATTTTTATATAGATATTAGGGATGGTAAGATTCGCCGAAGTGAATCGGCATAAAAGTTTCTAGAAAGTGTGCAAGTTAACATTTGTATCGCCATGCATTGTTTTTAAAAATAATTTATTTCTATATAATTATTAGCAGACGTGCGATACTTTTTCTCGAGCGTGTTTTCTCTTATATGTATCTTTTATTGTATAATATCGTTGAAGTGTAAATCTTACGGAGTTTTATCCATATTTTAAAACCTCTATCTCTCAAAAACTGCTATGGGACAATGTCTATTGCTGAAAGCGGCACATAAATACAATTAAACTGAAGTGAAAATTGTTCCGTTTGAGTCTAACGCATACTGCATAATGTACAGCCCACAGTGTGAATCTGAGGGTTTGGAAAATAATTGATGTCTTTTTTCTTTCTTTCTATATCTTTCAGTGTCATGTGAGCAGTGTACCAGTGTTTAACAGCATGAGGAATGCAACACTTCGGCCATGGGGGGGCGTAGTAACAATCGGCATGATCATCTGCCTGTTCGTCTACACAGGAACGGGTGTGTGTAGGATTCATAAACCTGAGTACACGATGATATTACATAATGAGGTCAAGATCATGTAGCTCTCTCTCTCTCTCTCTCTCTCTCTCTCTCGCACACAGGTGTGTGTGGTTTCCTGTCGTTTGGCTCCACGGTGAGTCAGGATGTGCTGATGTCATACCCATCTAAAGATATCGCTGTGGCGATTGCCAGAGCCTTCATCATCATCAGTGTGGTCACTTCGTATCCCATACTGCACTTCTGTGGCAGGTAATGGACACGGCTCAATCGATAAATGGAGCAAACAGATAAGAGAGATGAAAAGTGAATAATAGAAATCTATATAAATACATGGATAAATGGAGGCAGAGGCAGGAGAGTAAATGGATCGTTTAATAGAGGGAGAAAACGACAGATGGAGAAGTAAAAGGTGAGAATGATGGACAAACAGAGTTAGAAATGGATACAATCATAGACAGAACAAAGGAATGGTGGATGGACTAATAAAGCGAGATGTGGCAAATATGTTGAGAGATTTCCTCATTGTCAGAACAATGAACAGATAGAGGAAGAGAATGATGGACACTTTCTACAGATGGAAAAAACAGCAAGACGTATGGAATAAAGAACGGAGTGATGGACGGACGGATCTTCATGGTACTGTATGTACTTCTGTATGAATCTAACGGTACTATGTGTTTCAGAGCCGTGCTTGAGGGACTGTGGCTGCGTTTCAAAGGGACAGACGTGGACACGGATGTGGTGAGAGAGCGAAGGCGTCGTGTTCTGTGCACACTTGTCTGGTTCTGTCTCACACTAGTCCTTGCTCTCACCATCCCCGACATCGGGCGTGTCATCGCGCTCATCGGCGGCCTCGCAGCCTGCTTCATTTTTATCTTCCCAGGTATGTTTTAGGATATTAACATTTCGATGATATTGTAATTAATTGAGATGTATTTATTGATAAATATAAAATACACGCATCTCAATAAAATAGAACACCATTGAAAAGTTAATTTATTTTAGTAATTCAATATAAAAACTCGTATAGATTCACACACAGACTGATATACTTCAAGTGTTTAATACTTTTAACTTTGGTGATTACGGCTTACAGCTAATGAAAACACAAAATTCAGTATCAGAAAATTTGAAAGTTCCTTAAGACAGTATGTTCATGTACAACACTCAATACCTGGTCGGGGCTCCTTTTGCATGAATTAGTACGGCAATGCGGCGTGGCATGGAGGTCTATGGCACTGCTGAGGTGTTATGGAAGCACAGGTTGCTCTGATAGCCGCCTTTAACTATTATGCGTTTTTGGGTTTGGTGTCTCGCATGTTCCTCTTTTACAATACCCCATAGATTCTTCATGGGGTTTAGGCCGGGCGAGTTTGCTGGCCAGTTGAGCACATGGATACCATGATATTGTAATTTTGCCAGTGTGGGCAGGTGCCAAGTCCTGCTGCAAGATGAAATCAGCATCTCCATAACGCTGGTCAGCAGAGGGAAGCATGAGGTGCTCTAAAACGTCCTGGTAGACTTCTGTGCTGACTTTGGACCTAATAAAACACAGTGGACCAACACCAGCAGATGACATGACTCCCCAATAACTTTACACTGGACCTTCAGAAACTTGGATTCTGTGCCTCTTCTCTCTTCTTCCAGACTCCGGAACCTTGATTTCCAAATGAAACACAAAATTCACTTTCATCTGAAAAGACGACTTTGGCCCACTGAGCAACAGTCCAGTCCTTTTTGTCCTTAGACCAGGTAAGACATCTCTGACGTTGTCTCTGCTTCAAGAGTGGCTTGACGCAAGGAGTGAGACAGGTGTAGCCCATGTCCTGGAAAAGTCTGTGCGTGGTGGCTCTTGAAGCACTGACTCCAGCTGCAGTCCACTCCTTGTGAATCTCCCCAAATTCTTGAATGGGCTTCATTTCGCAATCCTCCCAAGGCTACGGTTATCCCTGTCGCTTGTGCACCTTTTTCTACCACATTTTTTCCTTCCATTTAACTTTCTATTAATGTGCCTGGATACTGCACTCCGAACAGCAGCTACTTCAAAGAGGGGGTCAGTGTTTCCTGGGGATCCATGAAATTATGGAGTAATAAAGGAGCTTTAAGGGTGGATTTGGACTGTACTTAATGTCAACACTCCGCTACACTGACTCAGGACTACAGTTTGCATTTGATCACCATCCCTGCACACCTCAACCTTGCTTAGACATTCTGTGCCACCCAGATGAGGATGGGTTCCCTCTTGAGTCTGATTCCTCTCAAGGTTTCTTCCTAATGCTATCTCAGGGACCGGCTCTCTCATTAGGGACAAACTTGCACTTACAAACAATCTAATTCATTCTTTATTAAGGCATTGTCTTTGTTAAGCTGCTTTTAGACAATGTCCATTGTTAAAAGCGCTATCCAAATTAATCAAGTCAAATCAAGTCAAGCTTATTTCTATAGCGCTTTTCACAACATTGTCTCAAAGCAGCTTTACAGAATTTAAGAAAGTGAACGGTGTGTATTTGTCCCTGATGAGCAGCCTGACTGTGGCAAGAAAAAACTCCCTTAGATGTTATAAGGAAAAAACCTTGAGAGGAACCAGACTCAAAAGGGGAACCCATCCTCATTTGGTTGACATCAAGAGTGTGATTATAACACTGGAGAGTGAGAACTAACATGATCACTGGAGTGTAAGATTATGAGTAATGTTCTTTCTACAGTCTTTTACAGTCAGTTGTGGGTATAAAATGACTGATCGTCTTCTGGACAACTGTCAAGTCAGCAGTCTTCACCATGTTTGTGTAACCTGAACCAGACTGAGAGACAATTTAAAGGCTCAGGAAACTTTCTGGGGTTTGTAGTAAATTAGCTGATCAGTGTCCTTGAGTGTCAAATTTTCTGAGATACTGAATATGGGGTTTTCATTAGCTGTAAGCCATAATCATCAAAATGAACAGAAATAAACACTTAAAATTGATCACTCTGTGTGTGATGGATTTAGATAAAATGAGTCTGATATTACTGCTATTGTCTGATATCGTCTGGTTTTGTATTATAGTCTGATATCGTGTTAAAGTTACAGTGTCTGTCAAAACATTGGAAACGCCGAGTCATTTTTTTATTTTTGAAATGCACTTTCCATGCATGTTCTTTTGCTTTATACTGTATGCAACAAACTAGGTTATTTAACAGGACGAATATTTACTTTGACCGAACAAATATATAAATGTAAAGATGCTGCACTTTGCTTTTACAAAAAAAATCCTCCCTTTGCATGAATAACAGCTTTTCACTCTTAGAAGTCACTCTAGTTGGTGATTTCCTCCTGACCTTGCGATCCAGTTCGTCCCAGAGCAGTCCAGTAGGATTTAGGTGCATTGATGGATAGGGCATTCCATGATCGATAACACTCCAGTGACTGTTTGCTCTCAAATTACAGAGCTTTGCATATGCTTTGGGTCACTGTCTTGTGCAGGAAAGTTGGATTACTGTTAAAATATAGAATAGTAGCCATGTCGCTTCAGTATTCCTGTAGCCCAGAATAAATCTTTAACCTTCCCTGCTCCAAAACAACCATCAAGCTTCCACCTGCATGTTTGACTGTAGCTGTGAGGCAGTCTGCTAATATCTTCTCTCCTGTTCCCCGTCTTACATAAGTTCTTCTGTTTGAGCCAAAGATGTGGACTTTGTTTCCAAAATTTGTCAGGCAGTGTATATGTTATGTCTCTCCTTTACAATTTGAAATGGGATTCTTTTAGTGTTCCTACTTCCATCAGTCTGAAATAAGAACTGCAACAAGTGCTAATAGAGGCCCATTGAAACAGGAATCACACTATCCAATGCTCTGGCATGGAACAGTAAAGAAAGAAGGTTAATGACAACGTTGCCATGGTTCTTTTATGCAAACTGATGTACAGAAACAGTTAGCAAGCTCGAGTGTGAAGATGGGGATGGTGAAAATTAGGGGAATAATGTCTGTACAGAAATACAGTGGCTTTGACTACATGCATGTAGTAACACGAACGAAAAGAAAGCAGGAATGGATTGAATGCATGAAGACATTAAAGGCAATTTGCGGTGAAAGAGAGAGAGACAGGACAGAAAGGGGAAAAGGAGAGCAAGTATGTGTGAGGGAGAGAGAGAAAGAAAAAGAAAGAGAGCAGGACAGGAAAAAGTAGAAAACAGGTGAAATAAGCTGAGACACAGAAAGAGCACACTGCCATCTGATGGAGAATTCGCAGAAATACCACAAATGTTTAAATTCAGCCCTCAGTACAAACCATGAGTTCACTTTAATTAAAGGATATGTTAAAAAGCGAACTCTGCTATGGGATGTAACATAAATATCACACTTGTGGTGAAACCTAAGCTTGTTAAAATCAGGACACAGGCCAGAGAAGAGGATAAAATCTCCAAAGCATTGTCAAATACAGAGATTCAATATTTGGTATACTTTTAGCCAACATTTAGATGATGAAGTTGAGTTCGCTCAACCTGAAGAGTTGTAGATCGAACAGTGAGGAAAAAGCAATGAAGGTGGACGCAGAGAACCTGGAGAACCGAAGTCTGGTATCTGGAAGGCGAATCACAATACATGTTCAGATCAATGGAAACTATGAATCGTTTCCATTTCCAGCATCATTGACCACAATGACTTACATGTTCTGCAAATGACACATACAAATATCCCCCCTAACTCAGCTACGCTTTTTCTCTAGAAGGGAGTAATCATAGAAATGACATAAAGAAGAGAATGAAATGGGATTTTAAGAAGAGCAGCAGTTCCTGGTTGAAAATTTGGCCATTGAGAAAAGGGGATTGCCAAAAAGAGAGCCACTGAAGAATAAAAGCAACAGGCAGAATAATAAGGAAGGAGCCGATGATGTATACAAGAAAATGGATGTCAAGCCTGAGCAATTTTTAGTGTCAATCTCAATGGCACAATTGGAAGAAGAGGATGAGCCCAAATTTCACCTTGGAGAAATAAAGCAATTCATGACACTGGCATTTGGGCTGACCTCCGTAATAGCTTAAAAAAAAAAAAAGAACATGGGTGGGTAATGTGGCAGAACCCCAGTTAGAAGCCAACATCTTTTTTCAAAGCGTCAATTTGGTATTCAAAGAAAGGAAAGCCACATGAAAGCTGTGAAGCTCAAGTGTGAATGTAACCTTTATTCTGGTCTCAAAACAAAGATAAATGTAGGAATCGAAACATGGTTCTAATCCCGTTCTTCATAAAGCATGTCTCCCGAAAACAAACCTCTCTGGTTTTCCAGTCGAGATGCGTAGTCCAACCAATTATTTGACCAGTTTTAATAGTCAGGTTTTGGGTCACTTACATGTGGACAAACAAACATTATTAGTGCTGGATGCTTCAATCATTTCCAACATTCAAGTCAGAAACAGGTTTCCTGTGTCATCCTTGCCAGTTTCTGGTCTGCCCAACTAGATTGAAGTTTCTCATATTCACTGTGGATGGAGATAATAAGCCTGGATGAAATTAACAGTCTACCACATGGCACTCTGAAACATCTTCGGAACGACAGGAGAAAAGTCATCAGTCATAATAAGGTAGACAATGTTCTGATAGCTTCCTAGCTGGAAGAACAACAGATCTCATCTGTTTTATTACGCTCAGAACAGAACTCAAGGAAAACTACAGAAAAGATGTCCATGAAGTTAAACCTCCAAGTATAGTTCAGGAATTGTTTCTTTTTTTTTTTTTTTTATGCCTTTCTAACTTCAACCTGGTCTGGACGAAGAACACGACTGCACTGAAATGGTGCAGATACAAGAATAGCAAAGACAGCCAGCAAATACCGCTCTGCACTCCAGAAATGATCAGTGGAAAATGACCAACAGGCTAATCGTCATTACGCATAAAGTGATGGCATCCAGACCTAGCGTCTGAAAACATCGGTTCGACAGGCAGAAATGACCTCATTCAAGCATGTAGAATAGCCAAAGGACAGACAGCGAATACATCGTCCAGATATGCATATGGAGTGAACCATGACCATTGTGGAGAAACTAGAGACTTACGTATGTACTAGCAGATGAGGATGAGGAAAAGGTGGAAGAGGGCAGGCTAACACAGCTGTTATTGTTCAAGCGGAAATGCTAAAAGGTCGAAAGGAAATACAAAACAAATCTGGAATTCTCTGCCAGCTTTAGCGTGACCAAACTGTCGCCCTGTGCTACAAGCAAGGGCAAGGAGACACACTACAAATACCCAGACCTTTTATATTACAACCTGCAATAGTTTGTTAGCACAGAAAGTGATCTAATCTAATAGAAAAATGTAAAAAATTAATTTTATTACGTGAACATCTGAATACTGAGTTTCGAGTCCTTTGTGGTGATAAAGGGTGTGTGTGTGTGTGTGTGTTCTTATCTGCAGGTTTGTGTTTGATTGAGGCTAAAATCTCAGAGCACGATGCCAGATCAGTCAGGTAAATCACTTTACTGTATTTATTATTAATTGATTTGTGTGCACGATTTAACCGGGTCAAGTTGTTGAATCTCTCTGTAGCTGGCATGCACTGGTGCTTTACGGAATCCTCATGGTCACAGTCGGCACTTTCATCTTTGGCCAGACGACCACCAACGCCATCTACAGAGTCGTCATCAACCACTAAGACAGCAGGGACACGGGGACTGTGATGGAGCTGCTTAGATACCTACACCTACAGCAACCTCAGCTTTAAATCTGGAAAAAAAACTTGTATAAAAGGAACAAACGGTTAGATCTTTTATTAACTTATTAGGCTCTGTTCAGCATGCAGCATGAAGCCTCCGACTATATGCTCCAGTTACACACTACACATATAATTGTGGTTTAACAGTTATCCAATCATCAGCAATTCATTTTTTCTTTATTACCATTAACTTCAACAGACTACTGTTGTTTGTCAATAGTTGCTAAAAAAAAAATCTAAATTTATCCAAACTGTAAAACATGCGTAGCATCTGAAGCTGGCTTCAAGGCTCATGTAGCTACAAAGTATTGAAAACTTATGACCACCACTTGTGCAATGTGCAAACTGCCTCGAAGCACTGTTCTCTATAGTAATGGACATGATGACATAACCAAGTTCAATGCTCTGTAACAGTGAAAGAAAAAATTCAAGCTTTAAACACTAAACATGTTTCAGCAGAACAACCAGGCAGATATTGTGATTTTCTTATTTTAATCATCACTCATATATATATTCTTTTATCATTTGAACCATTAATACTAGAGATTAAGACATTATTATTGTTTTAAAAAAATTCTAAGTAGAATAACCAATTTCAAAAGCGCTTTAAAACTCCTAACAATGTTCCTTTGATCTATGTGATTTTTTTTTCCTTTGACCAATACCTGCATCGGTGAGTTTTGGGAGAATGTAATAAAATTTATGTTTTAAAATATAAAATAAAAAAAAAAGGATTGAAGTTTAGAGAAGCTGTGCACGTTTTTGTTGCTTACAAATGTTTACAGATGGGTTTATTCCAAAAATTTGGGTTATTATAAGAATTGTTTTAAGGGTGGTGTTCACAGGGGGTTAGTAGGTAGTAGCTAGCTAGGCTCCATGTAATACCTCCAAGATACCGCTATGAAATTTGGTATTAAATACAGCTAGCTGGCTAGCAACATACACGCACATAATCATCAGTGTCGTTGGTTATCAGTTACTAGTATTTAAGTAATTTTTTTTATAAGTGATGATATGATAATATGACAGAAGTAATGCACAGCTTCTTTAAACTGTCGATTTAGTTTTAATGTTTGTTTTGACACAGTTTGGGGAATAAAAGTTCTGTTTTAGCATGACTGCAGTTTACAGATTTGTCTATTCTATGCATGAGGCTGTGAAATAAACACTACCAGTGCAGCAGACAAATAATCATTCAGGGTAATTTTTCCTCAATGTTCTCAGTGGTTTGTAAATTTGTTGTCTTTCTTTTCGTGTTGCACAATTTTGATGTAGCGTCTTTAATTTTTTACATGCCTCATGAACAAATTGTATTTTTTTAAACTCAATAAAAGGAATCAAGTGTTTGATTTAATTTATTGATTATGAATTATTTACCTCACAAAGGATGTAGATGTACTAAATAAACATATCCCAGTCATAGTTGATTAGCAACAGCAATGTTTTTAGCTAACGAGTAATGGGGAAAAAAACACAAAGTCTTTCCTGTAAATACACACCACATCCAGCTGTTCAGGAAAGACAAAAGAGGTCAACTAATAGTCGATTTGACCGATAGCGTTAGCTATGTTAAATCGTACCTGCCAATAATCGATTAATCAACCGATAGTATGAATACTGGATAAAAAGAAATGATCCATGTTAAATAGCACTGAACTTTATTACGAACAGAAAAATTATAATTCTGAATCATGAAAAAGTTTTAAATTAAATATATTTATTAATAAATCTAATATTATAATTTGTTATAAATAAATAGTGGAGGTGGAGGAGTTCAGGTACCTGGGGTAAACAGTGCAAAGTAATGGAGAGTGTGTTAGAGAAGTAAAGAAAAGAGTGCAGGCAGGGTGGAGAAGAGTGGCAGGAGTGATTTGTGATAGAAGAGTATCTGCAAGAGTGAAAGGGAAAGTTTATAGGACTGTGGTGATACCTGCGATGTTGTATGGTTTAGAGACAGTGGCATTGAGTAAAAGACAGGAGGTGGAGCTGGAGGTAGCAGAGCTGAAGATGTTGAGGTTTTCGTTGGGAGTGATGAGGATGGACAGGATTAGAAATGAGTTTATTAGAGGGACAGCACATGTAGGTCGTTTTGGAGACAAGGTGAGGGAGGCGAGATTGAGATGGTTTGGACATGTGCAGAGGAGGGACATGGGGTATATCGGTAGGAGAATGCTGAGAATGGAGCCGACAGGAAGGAGGAAAAGAGCAAGGCTAAGAAGGAGGTTTATGGATTTGGTGAGGGAAGACATGCAGGTAGTTTTTTTGAAAGAGGCAAATGTAGGAAAATAAGAACCACATTTAATACAGATAATTCCAGAGGTAATTGAACCTGTTTTAAAATGTATAAACTCTTCCATTAGCACTGGTTATGTACCTAAATCCTTTGAACTGGCAGTTATCAACCCTCTAATTAAGAAACCTGACCTTGACCCGTGTCAGCTGTCCAACTACAGGCCAATATCAAATCTCCCCTTTATATCCAAAATTTTAGAAAAGGTTGTAGCACAGCAGTTATGCTCACATCTACTTAGGAATAACATTTTTGAAATGTATCAGTCAGGATTTAGGCCTTATCATAGCACAGAGACGGCACTAGTTAAGGTGGTAAATGACCTGTTATTGGCCTCTAATCAGGCCTTAGTGCCTGTGAAATTATACATAAACATGGTATTCGCTTCCATTGCTATGCTGATGATACACAGCTGTATATTTTAGCAAAGCCAGATGAGAGAGATCAGCTTAACAATTTTGAGGAGTCTGTAAAGGACATTAGACAGTGGATGCTTGATAACTTTTTTCTGCTCAACTCAGATAAGACGGAAGTACTTTTACTAGGACCACATGCAGCTAGAAGCAAACTTTCCGATTCCGTAGCATCTCTGGATGGTGTTTCTCTCTCAGTGTGTACAGCAGTCAAAAACCTTGGTGTTATTATTGAACTGGTCTTTCCTTTGAGGCTCACGTGAATAATATTACCAGGATCGCCTTCTTTCACCTAAGAAATATTGCTAAAATTAGAAATATGATGTCGTTACAGAATGCAGAAAAACTAGTTTATGCTTTTGTTACATCTAGATTACACTACTGTAACGCTTTACTGTCCGGGTGTGCGAGTAAGTGCATAAATAAGCTTCAGTTAGTTCAGAATGCAGCAGCAAGAGTCCTCACTAGATCTAGAAAATATGACCACATCACCCCTGTTTTAATCAGTCTACACTTGCTCACAATGAAATCTCACATTGATTATAAAATACTACTACTGACGTATAAAGCACTTAATGGTCTCGCGGCGCAGTATCTGAGTGAACTTATGTACCAATATGATCCTCCATGCCTACTTAGATCAAAAGGTGCAGGCTATTTGTTGGTACCTCAAATAATAAAGACTACAGCAGAGGGCAGATCTTTCTCTTATAAAGCCCCACAGTTATGGTACAGCCTTCCAATTAGTGTTTGGGACTCAGACACAGTCTCAGTGTTCAAGTCAAGGTTGAAAATGTATTTATTTAGTCAAGTCTTTTATCAGTAGATTTGTCTTAGGTAAAGGAGCATATCTGGAGGGATCATGGACACAGAGTGTTTGGTGAACTGGGATATTTGTTTGCTGTCGTCCCCTCACTCTCACACGTTCACTCAGGTTTGTTGATGGTGGTGTGGTGGATTTTCTTTTATCCCAGAGATCCCTCATGTCTGTGTTACCTTCTGGTATACATCAACCGGGCTCATCTTAATCTGTGTGTGAGAAATGGAATGAATACCTAGAACGGATATTTTCTCTTTCCTGTATGTGATTTGCATTGACTGTCTCTGGGATCAACCATTAATCATTCGTTTAATTTAAAGATAAAGATCAGATCTGCAATGCACTGAAAAAAAAATTACATTATACAGTCTAAGAGGGATGCAGAGACCTGAACACAACCTCAATCAAATATGATTTTAAAGCTGGATTTTGAAAAATAACTGCAGTTGAATACTGATGTCTCAACACCCTTGCTGGTTGTGTATCTTTTTGTTTGTGTGTGTGTGTGTGTGCGCACTGTACTTTTATGTACTTCATGGATGAGTGCTCATCAACTATAACTCAACCCCAGCTAAACAGAACTGCTGGTCATCCCAGTTGATACATCTACAGGTCAAGATCTCTGAATAACTCAACAACTCTCTGCTCTCCACTTCAGCCACTGCTCACAACCTTGGGGTGACCACGGACTGTCCTTCTCCTCATGTTGCTAATGTGGCCTGTTCTTGTCGATTTCTTCTCTACAACATCCGAAGGATTTGACCATTTCTGTCCACACAGGCTACCTAGGTGCTTGTTCAGTTTCTTGTCATTTTCGAGACTGGACTACTGCAGCTCTCTGCTGGCAGGTCTCCCCCTGAACACCCCACTGCTGCGCTCCCTTCACTGGCTTCCAGTAGCTGCATGTATCAGATTCAAAACACTGATGCCTAAAAAATTGACCAGCACCCTCTAACCTAAGAGACTTCATCACACCTCTCACTGCAACATGTTGTCTGAGATCCTCCAGCACTGCTAGACTGGTACCCCCTTACTCTTAGGATAAAAAAAAACGTACTTTTGGCTTCTCCCATTAGGGGTCGCCACAGAGGATCATCCGCATGTTTGATTTGGCACATGTTTTTACGCTGGATGCCCTTCCTAACGCAACCCTCCCCATTTATCCGGGCTTGGGACCGGCATTAAGAGTGACCGGGGATCAAACCCGGGCTGCAGCGCATCCAAACCATTAGACAACCAGGGGACCCCCTTACTCTTAGGATAAGAGAAGTATATTTTAAGACTCTTCTCTGTTCTGGCACCGAGGTGGTGGAATGAACTTCTCCTAAATGTCTGAACAGTGGAGTTACTGGCTGTCATCAAGCAACAAAGCAGTATCCTGATTTATCTTAAGTTGTAGCCTAGTGTACCAGTGTAGATTTATTCATTCTAGCACTTTTGTACGCCGCTCTGGACAAGGGCTTCTGCTAAATGCCACAAATGTAAAGGTACAGGAAGTAAACCTGTATTCCTTACAGTGTTCTTTAGAATACTCTTTACACGCATTATATTGTTCATTACTATGCCATGCATGCCTACTTTGATCAAAAGATGCAGGCTATTTGTTGCTACCCTAAATAATGAAGACTACAGAAGGGGGAATGGATTGGATCAACCTCCCAATTAGCGTAGCGCACAGTCTCCGTGTTCAAGTCTATGCTGAAAACACATTTGTTAAATCAAGCCTTTTGTCAGTAGATGTTACTTAGGTAAAGGAGCAGATCTGGGGGTTGATCGTGGATATAGAGTGTTTTTTTGAACTGTGATATTTAGATGATGTTGCGGGGTACAGTGATGATGATCAGAAGCGAACTGTATCCTGAGTCAGTGCAGCAGACTGTTGACATTAACTACAGTCCAGTCCATCCTCAAAGCTCCTGTTCTTACTCTGGAATTTCATGGAACCACCCAAGGTGTTGATGAGAAACCGTCCCAAGCTGCACAGAGTGTCCTCCAGTCGAAGAGAACACAATGAATGGTGTGTGGTTGTTTTGGAACAGTAAAAGACTCATTCTGAGTTAAAACTAACATAAACACTATTCAACACCATGCAATTATGGACTGCGGCTAATTGGAAGCAATTCTACAATACAATGACCTGAAGCATAAATCCAAGCTCTGTACATGTTATTTAGAGAGCACACAGTCAGCTATAGAGTTATCCATTATGGACCAGTCACTGCCCCTAAATCCTTTCAAACTGTTCTCGGATGAACTGGATCACAAGGTCAGAAAGAAATCTCCAACTGTACATGTACATACTTGTTTATTTCCCCTATACTTAGACTGAAAATGTCAAATTCACCACACTACATACTGTAACTGTACTCTATTTTACTGATCGAAAGGTTTACATGCCTTGAAGGATTCTATTGGAAAAAAATTAAAAATAGAAAAACAACTTCATTTTTAAAGACAGCCTTAAGATGAAATGACTCTCAGTCCAGAAACAGAGCCCCGCCCCTTTTCATCTTCTTCGCCAACTTATCTAAAGTTGTCCTTTGCTTCAAAGTCACAGCAGTGAACCGAGGGTCATTTTTGGCCCCAAAAAAAAGTCAATATCAAAAGCCTAATGTAAGTAGGTTGTAAAAACAGCTCCTCCAGCTTCAGCTCCAGTTCATTGTTTTCTCTCTATGAGTACAAGAGCTGGAAAGATGATAACATCCGTGTGTGTGTGTGTGTGTGTGCACGCACTTCGCTGTTTCCCAACACAAAACTCGTCCTTGTCCTATAGAAGTTGTCTTTGGAGTTATCTCTGTGAAAAATGGGCCATGCTTCGCCCGTGATTAGTTGTTAATAGAGATCAGTTCCTTCCGTGAGTGTGCCGTCAGCAAAACTCTTATCTCACAAGTCCTCAGAGCCCATGGATTAATACATTCATCAACCAGCACACGTGTGCCTCCTTACTCTCCATTTTAAAATCAAGGGGATTATGGAGGATTTCACGCTTATTACAATAATTCACTATTTTTTATCACTAGCCACAGCCAGCAACTATTATATCATAGACACCTGTTATAGGTGACATAAGATGATGCAAAATGCTGGTTATATTTTTGCTGAAAACAGTGTTGGAAATACATCACTGTTCTCTGTGGTGATTTTGGAGAATGAGGGAAATAGTAGATCTGTAGACTAGTAGAAATTACTGTGGTATTACTGTGGTATCAGTAAAGCTACTATGTTTCCGATTGGCAGACAGATTTTGTCTGATATATATTTAAAAAATGTATAAATACCCAAATCCCATATAGTAATTTTCAAATGTGGACAAAAAGCCTCTCTGGCCATTTTCTTTTCTTGTAGCAAAGCAAAGTGGGTGTCAGAATACTAACAGTGTATCACCAAACTCATGGTAAAGCATAGTGGTGGCAGCATCATGGTGCTGTAGAGACGGACAGATAACTGAAAAAGACTGGCGTTAGAAGAAGGTTCTCAGTAGTGATGCTTAACGTGGGTGGATCATAGAAATAAAGGAAAGGAAAAGGAGCAGTGTTTGTCCTCGGATATTTATTTCAGCGAAGATGGATAGATATAGATAGATACAGAGAGAAAGAGAGGGAGGGGGGGAGATGGAAGGAGATAAAGAGAAATAGAAATCTCAAAATGGAGTGAGAGCAGAGAAATTAAACAGCGGCTGCATATCACTGTAGTTCAGAATTTTCAAATGTAAAGTGATATATAGATATATATAGATATTAGATGAGTCACAGAGTTCAGTGTGACATGAAATACATTTGTTTGGATGAGCTCAATAAGGGAACAAGCACATGCATCTGGGCTGAGTGGAATGTAATGACAGGGTCAAAGTTCAGAGCTCAGACAGTGGGCTCCTTGCACAGAACGATCTCTAGCTCAGTACGGAATAGCTTTCCTCCATCAGACAGGGCCATGATGCTCTTCTTTGAACTGGCCAGGCTATCTGCATCAGCCTCCTGCTTATAAACACACACACACACACACACACACACACACACACACACACACACACACACACACACACACAGATAAAGTCAGTGCAGTGAAAAGGGAGGTCACATCAACAAGTACTTCTTTGGACATGTCTAAATGTCAGATTTTATTTATAACTGTAAAGTTTAGACTTGTGCTTTAAATTCAAACTTAAAAGTTGTATGAATTCAGTTAAGCACACTGATGTCATTTATATTTCATATGTGGAGTGCTTCTAAATTATAACGCATCATCTACCTACTAAGTTTAGCTTCTTCAGAGGTTTTTCTCTTCTCTTTTCTACATCATGCCAGTATTTGTTAGCCGGTTGGAATAAAGACCTCATAATTAAAACCAGACTTTTATATATATATATGTATATAATAATACCATTTTGTGTTTCTGGTATAAATCCTTCAGCAGCGCATCCAACTCCTGTTCATCGATGTATCCGTTTCCATCCTGAAACAATAAAACACGCTGAGTGTGAAAACCTTCAGAAAAAGGATTTGTGAAGATTTAAACAAGCGGGAGAAAACACATTATTCAGTCTCCGAGTTTCAGTATTGTATTAATATGATGGGGTATTGCGATTATAGTCTAGAAGACTGCTGAAGCGACACTTTCCCAAATGACGCCCAACAGCAGAAGTACGGAATATTTCTCACCTTATCATAGAAAGTGAAAATGCCATCAAACTCATCAGAGGATAGCTTGAAGCTCTAATAAAGAAGAGGATATTCTGTATTAAGAAGAGGAACTGAACAAGTGCACGAGTATTCACACGTGCACTTGGTGCATTTTGACATTTTGCATATCGACATTACATTGTAATCCCTGGAAATATAAACTATCTTTTGTACAGACTCAATTATTCAGAAGCAAAGCTGATACTAAAAAACAGTACATTTATCTGTGTGAACAGCTGAATTTAAGGTTTATCTTAATCTGTGCACGGTTCTAGTAAGTGCTACAGATGTATTTAGAAGCAGCAGCCGCCGCAACGTCTCCGCTCTCTTCAACTGTTTAATATTTCATTGAATGGTAGAAAGCTGTATAAAATATGGAAAGCAAAAAGCTTTTCAGGTCAGGTTTTGATGTAGATTCAGATGTGCCAATCCGCCTAAAGCCTTTAAAATTGCATGCAGATTCTGCTCCAGCTTTGCCTTCAAACTTTGGCCTTAGGAGCAAAATTATCCCAGACTGTGGTAAAAAAAAAAAAACGGTTCTGTTTGTCCAAAATCAATTCCACATAACGTATAAAAACTTTATTTGTTACTGTACTTAAGTAACTATTTTATGTATGTGTACTTTACCAAAGTATTTTATTTTGGAGAGACTTTTACTGTAATGTCATGACATTTCCAAATCTATTACCTATCACTCGACTACACTTTGCAAAATTAGTTGTCCTTTTTATTTATGAGTGGATAAAAACGTAACTGGTCAATCACACAGCAAAGCACCAATCAGAGTCGTGCAAGCGCTCTGGTTTGAACTTGTTTCGATTGCCGCTTGGTGGTATCTACCGTAATTTCCGGACTATAAGCCGCGCCCACTGAATTTTACAAATATTTTTATTTTTAACATAAATAAGCCGCACCTGTCTATAAGCTAATGAATTAATGAATAGTGTCTACACTAATGTACTTTACACAGGCTTTAATGAAAGACACGTTACACACGGTGTAACGGGTGAAATATGTTGCGCTTCCTTTAGGAGCATAGCGGTATTTTGGGAATAGCATGCCACTGCCGGTATTACTACGTGTGTGCAAGACCGGGGATTATGTCCTTATTATTTTCTGATGCTCATTTCTAAGTTTCTTTGACTAACCCGTAACGCTGTTGCCAAAAAAAATTAAAAAGCACGAGTTTTGGAAACCTGTCTGTGCTGATATGATTTCTGTTGCAACTGGAGTTAGTGAGCTCTCCCTTCACCCAGACTCAACGCGTTACAACGGCTTGTATCTAAACCAGGGTTCACCAACATGGTGCCCGCTGGAAGTTTTTTCTCCCGAAGCCGTGCAGCTCAGAATAGTGATGGGAAGTCCGATTCTTTTTTGCGAATCAGTTCTTTCGGACAGTTCAAAAACCGGTTCACCAGTTCTTTTACGTCCTTACGTCATGACGTCATGCATATCCAAAAATCATCTCGGCGGATGAACATACACACTAAACACATTTCAATAAAGTAATGTCTATTGCATGAGGGCATGTAGCTTATCTGTTTAAATTAAATAATCATCATCATCTTAGAGATGTTCTTACATTTACGTTTTGCACTAAATCACCCAATACAGGCACTGATGTGCAAAACGTTGATGTTTTAAGTTGTTAGTAAATAAACATACTTTTCATTTAAGTCCTCAGTTCACCTGTGCTCATATATCAGCAGCGCAGCACCAGCCTTTACAGTATGTCGAACGCATCTGATTCGGAGTCCAAAAAGTGTGTGTGTGTGTGTGTGTGTGTGTGTGTGTATTAATGTCAGACAGCACGCTTACTGCTCGGTAGGTCGCGCATGCTCAGTATCAGTATACTCAGTATACGTTGGTATCGGTAGTATGTCGGACGTGTCCGAAAGAAACGGTTCTTGATCCAGTACTGGTGACTCGAGAACAGCAGTATGTGTGCTGCTCGGAATCGGCAGGTATGCGCATGCTCAGTGATGATCACTTGTTCAGCAGCATGTTTCAGTTTAATGTGTGTACTGTTGGAGAAACTAGAGAAGAACCCCATTCTCAGGGATATTGATTTATTTTGATGATTTTGTTGATTAGTGCTGATTTGAGACGCGAACTGTTTTGAACGACTCAGTCCGATTTGGTGAACTGGTTCGACCGGTTCACTAAAAAGAACCAGTTCAAATGAACGATTCGTTCACGAACCGGACATCACCAGCTCAGAACACAGGTGAGGTGCGTTTTTTGTTTCCGTTCGGAAATTTCATTGGTCTAATTCACATGTGTCAAACTCAAGGCCCGCGGGCCACATCTGGCCCGATGTACAATTATATCTGGCCCGCGAGATGATTTTATATAGATCTATTATTTTTGTTATTAATGGCCGGGCGATATGAAGCGCTGATAAACACAAACTACAGATCCCATAATGCAGCGCTTCAGCCGGTCAACTCGGCTGAAGAGCTGCATTACACTGCCTTGCCGGTAAACAGGTGTGTCTTATTTGTGGAGCGAATGTGGCTGTAATTAAGGAATTGAATCTAAGACGGGCCTACGAGACAAAACATCAGGAGAAGCTGAAAAACCTGAATGCAGAGCAGAAGATACAGAAAGTAGAAGAGTTAAAGAAGAATCTGACATTTCAGCAGACGTGCTTCACCAGAGCAAAATCACAAAGTGAAGCTGGTGTGAAAACAGGAGAAATCAGAGTCTCATCAGCAGGTTATTTACTGAGGGAGAGCATCTGAAGAGCTGCATGATGAAGCTGTGAGACGTCTGGTGTTTGACAGGAGATATTTTTATGGAGAGGAAAATATTTTAAGTTATTTAAAGTTTAAGTTGATTTATTCTGGAATAATATTCCTGTCTGTTTTTTTTCATATTTATGTTTAAAAAAAAAAAAAAACTGTTTTATTGTGTTTAATAAATGTTTATCCTGTTTGGCCCGCGACCTCAAGTGTGCTTTGAGTTTTGGCCCCCTGTACAATTGAGTTTGACACCCCCCTCGTCTAATGTTATGGGGTTTATTTTTTTGGCTTGAAGTTTGTGAAACCGGAAAAAACCCAGGAAAAATTCATAAATTAGCCGCTTCGTTGTTTAAGCCGCAGGGTTCAAAACGTGGGAAAAAAGTAGCAGCTTACTGTCCAAAAAATACAGTACTTAGCATGAACATAGGGATCAGCGTCAGTTCAACAGCAAGCAGAACATTTTGAGAGAAATTTTATGCCAAATTTCTTACTTGATGACATGCAAATGGACAAAAAAACTAATCTGGAGTCACACATGATTGCCTGAGAGACACTCAGTACTGTAAACAATAATACTGAAGTCCTTCACAAAAATAAAGTTTACCTGGAACTTAAGCAGGAAGTTCTCTTGCACTGGAAGCAGCCTGGAGACACACAGTCATATTTCTGAGAAAATTTTCAGATAGATACAGAAAAAAAACATCTTTTTGCTAAAGCTTCTACAATCTTCCCAATGTCTCCCAGTCTGAAGCTTAGTCTACTGTGTCTCATAAAAACTCATGTCCAGAGTTGTGTTTCCTTCCAGTGACATATGAAGTCAACGCATTTTTTCCTCACGCAGGGCCACGAAACGAAAATGCTAACTTCCCTGTTTTGTGTAGACCAAACAGTCAATTAGATCTGAACCAGGGCAAGCAGCAGTGGGCAGGGGGTACGCTTAGCCCACCCTTAGCCCATTTAAATCACGCCCACTCAAACAAAGTTACAGTTAGAGTTAGACTTTTTTGTTAGTTTGTAATTTTTTAATGCCAATTAAGAAAAGTGGTTATATAATGTTCTGATACTGTCTTTGGTTAAGTGATGAATTGAGAAAAAAATAATAATCTTTAAAAAAAAAAATAATATGTTATCATTTTTTATTGAATTTTGTAAATATTAGTTATTTGGAGAACTGGATTGGGTTTCAGGGCTACTACCACCCTAATATAATTGGCTAGAACTGGCCGTGGTCTGAACAGGGCACACACATACATTTCGGATTCTCACCTGGCCATCTCGGACAGTCCTAGTTTTCCATCGCCGTTCAGGTCAAACATCTTCAGCTGTAATATGAAACAGAACAGTAAATCATTTACAATCTGTAAGTATTTACAAACACTTCATTAGAATCCAAAGCATGTCAAATATGCTCTAACAAAAATCCTACATTTCATAAAGAGCAAAAAGAAGACTACAGATCTCATGATCCTCAGTGCACAATCTAATTATATGACCACGTCAAGCTCCTTTTCTTATTGCAGTCACCTGCTTGTACTTTTAAATGATCCAGACTTTTGTCCTGGTGTTTGTTATCTGGATTTATGATTGATTTTTAGTAAATATAGGCGTTTATAATTGGATGGCAGAATCCATAACAGACACCAGCATTGCATAGTCGGTTAAAGTTAAGCTTAGTAACTCCTTTAACTATGAATAACAAGTAAACATGATTTTATGTTCGTTGTTGGTGTCTATTTCACTGGGGATTCACTTTGCTGGAAAGAGGTATTTGGGTTTCTCAAATATCCCAGAGGTGTCTCTTATTTCTACAGGTTTCTATTGTTTCCTGGCAGAAACGGAAATATAGAACTTGCATGGGTATAAAGGAAACTATAGGTGAATAAATGTAATATTTATTATTCCATTCACAGTGATTGGCATCATTGTATGGCAAGCTTGTTGTTTACAATGTACCAATGAGTTTCTTTAGGATCGGATCAGCAACAGGTTCCTATGCAGGTTGCTAGTTAGTGTTTCTTTTTTTTTTTTTGCACTGCGACAGTTGGCAGCCTGTTTAATGTTTTGTGTGTCTATGCAGGGACCAGGAATATAAGCATGTTTGTATTGAACCGTTTGTGAACTCTGCCTGGCTGTTCAGCTGTTTTGTCATGGAGTCAGTAATATGTGAGCATTAGCACTATGCTGTGGTTAATATAACTTGTATTAGGAGCCCCTTATTTTGTTTGACCACCAACTGGATGGAAATTTCTGTTCTCAAGGATTTTATAGCTGTTTCCAATCAGCTGTTTTGTATTACAGGAATTTTTTTTTATATGTGTTCCCAGTTCACCTGGTCCCAGAAATGTGCTAAATGCTGGTATTCTCAGGTTAGTCTGGCATGGTACACTCTATGGCCTAAAGTTTTTCGACACCTGACCGTACACAATTTGATTGGTAGTCCTAAGATTTAGATTTCCTTTTACTAGAATAACATAGCTCAAACATGTTCCAGCAGGAATAAAACAAGCTCCATGAACACACAATTTGCCAAGTCTGAGTGGAAGAACTTGAGTGTCCTGCACAGATCCCTGACCTTTGAACACCTTTGGGATAAACTGGATCACTGACTGCACCTCAGGCCTCCTTTTAACCAACATCATGCCAGATCATACTAATGCTCATGTAGCTGAATAAATAAAAATTTTCACAGCCAACCGCAAAAATCTAGAGATTTTCCATGATGAGTGGCGCTAACTGCAAAAGAGAAGAAGAAATAAATCTGCAATGATATTCAAAACCTTATACAGTATGATTACTACATTCAAGTGTTTGCAAACCTTTGCCCATGTAGTGTATGAGTTAAAGCTCTACAATAAGAATAGATCCAGTTAAATATATGTGGCTTGTTCTACTGCTCTGGTCATGGTATAGTTTGAAGACATGCTGCGGAAGCAGAATAAAAAAGAAATCTACTGACCCAAAGTGTGGCATCTTTACATGCAGCTTTGTATATAAGTGGTTGCTGTTGGATGAAGCTTTAGTCATCAATTTCCAGATCTTGGCCATTTAGTGCTAATGGTTGAGGTATTGAGTATGGAAATGCAAAAAATGGTTCTCCTGCACCATTCAATGTTTCATCCCTCTTCGCTGGCTGTTTTGCAAATCATTTATGCATTACCCTATGAGCATATTGTATGTATGAGCATTTGTGAAGGTTTTGCATATATGCTGACAACACCACCTTGATTTTTTATGAATTGACTGGATATTGGACAGTTGTCTCAGCAAAGCTAATCATCTACTGGAGTGCTATTGTGTGTTTTCTTGATTCAATACTATTGTTCAAGACTCTGATTTCATACCAATTATAAATGTGCTTCATAAACATGATAGTTTGTATGCTTGTCATGTTTTGAGTTCGTTCACACAGAAATTGCTTCATATCTCAAGTTTACATATCTCAAGATTATATACATGTGATCAAATTCCAGCCTAAGGATCAGTCTTCACTTTTCATGTTAGAAAAAAGACAGGTCCAAATTTCTTCTTCGAAGAAACGCACCTGAGGTTTTAGAATTTGACACTGATGTGATTTTTGCTTTAGTGTTTATTAAATTCTCTCATATTGTATTGATTTCCTATTTGAAGTAGGCCATTAAGTTAGAAACTAGGAATGTCTCTGCAAAACATTGCTGTTGTGCTGATTTAATAATTTCTTTGTTGATAGAAAAGTGTGTTTGGTTCAACAATGCACAATTGCATTAATTTCAAGTATTTCTTTGGGGGTCAATAATTTTGGAACTACTAATTTTATCCTTTTCATTGTATCAGTTTTACCCTGGTATATGAGCGAAAAGTAAAAATAGTTTTGCATCAAAATGTCTGTTCACCTTTACCAAACGTGCCAATAATTTTAAATACAAAATTTTACAGTAAATATGCACCAATAAATACAATAATACAGAACTTTGCTTGTACTATTAACATAGTGTGTGTGTGTGTGTGTGTGTGTGTGTGTGTGTGTGTCACACTACTTACAATAGTTTGTGTGTACTCATTCAGCTTTTTGTCATCATAGTGTCTGTTCGCTTTTTTCAAGAGGTCACACAGGAAACTCTTAAAAAACAAAGCAGTTGTAATTAGTGCATAATGTTGGTTTATTTATTTGTTTATTATACTTGTTTATATTTTATTATTACCTTTAATTCATTAGCCTCAATAAATCCACTGCGGTCCGTGTCGTATTTCCTCCACGCCTATGAAGTAAAAAACATTTTATTGAAATTAATAAATTACCTCGTTACTTTGGTAATTACATTTTAATACAATTTATGAATGTAATACTGGACAAAAATATTAGACATAAATCATATAGTCCTCTTCTCCCCCCCCCCCCCCCCCCCCCCCATAGCCCTCATGCTGTGCACACATTTTGCTGCATCATGTCACCTTCTTTCACCCTGCGTGCGCACACACACACACACACACACACACACACACACACGCACACACACACACACACAAACACAGAGTTTCTGTATCCTGCAGCCCATTAACGTGAAATAAGGTTGTGAAATACTGTGTGTGTGTGTGTGTGTGTGTGTGTGTGTGTGTGTGTGTGTGTGTGTGTGTGTGTGTGTGTGTGTGTTTAATACCGTCATGAATTCAATGCTGGATCCCAAAAACTGTCTGAAACACAGCAGAAAGTTCTCTTCCGTAGGTAGAACCTGAGCCAGCTGAAAGAACACAGGGAGTGAATAAAACTTGAAAATCCATCAAGATGTTTGGATTTACTTTTAGGTCTAGGATCGGATATTTTGGGTAAGGCAAATTTAAGGAAAACTGACTTTCTATATTAAAAAACAAATCACCTGCCGACACACACACACACACACACACATAAACACATAAGCCTTCAATTATTTTGCATCCCCAAATGTAACTTCTCAACTCTGACCATCCTTCACACACAGACTCCACAGCTCACAGTCTATACAGTGAATCTGTAAGGCCTGTGAGTTCTTGACGTGCTTGACAGAAACCCATTTCATGCTCTCCGTTATCTCTTCCTCTCGTACTGAAAAGCCAACCATGCTAAGAGAAAAACTCTTCATACTCTAGACACCAAAGCTCTCTAGCCATCTGTCTACTTAACTTTCAGTTTAGTTCAATTCACTTTTCAATGTTTTCTACAGATTCCCAAACTACTGCATTTAACTATGTTTTCTATGTATGCATGTTTTAATGAATGTATATCTTTTTTCCAACATTAATAGGAATCCTAAATTCAGGTAAATGTGACTGGAACATTACATTTTATATGGAACTGCAATGATGAAATCAGATGGAGGGACATCAGGGTGGTTTCCTAAAGATGGTGATTGGTTTTGCTGTTGGTCATCACATATTGATGATAAGAATTGCAAAATACTGTACTCTGTTGAGGAAGAGAATCACTCAAGTACTGATACTGATAGTATTTGAGGTCAAAGCTCCATGACATTGCTTAGTTTGTATATATATATATTATTCATTTCCAGGCTTCATCAGGCTGTTCATGAATCTAAATCACTGTTGATCTAATCCTCTCAGTGTTTACACATTTGTAACTTGAAGTAATGGAAGCTATCAACGCACACGCGGTTGTCTTATATGGGTACACTACATCATTGTATTCAGAGCAGAAATGGTTTCTCATACAGCCATTAGCGCTCAGGGTTCTCGTTCAGCTCAGGAAAATACATTTTCGGAATGCAGAAAGCACTTAATGTGCTATATCTTTCTTACAGAGCATTCGGTATAACGCTGCTCACTTGGTTATATAACTTCCCAACGTTCTCTAGGGTGACTCCCATGCTGTTGTCACTCTATATCTGTCCCTTAAATCCAAATTTTCCATTGGTGCTTCAAAGCAAACATGTTTGCTCAGTCTATTGTGCATCTCCAGGGCTCTGGGAATACACAATTAGCTTTCAGTGAACTAGAGCGAAGACAGAGCACCATGCAAGAGAAAAGCAGACTGTATATGTCAGATTTAGTGGAAGCATCGGCTTACAGACATTTGCGCTACCAGAGACAGGTTTACACGTGCATTAAACTTCCTTGCACCCATAAAGCAGTGAAATCAGGATCACGTGAAAAGGTCACACCTTCAACTACAGCCCCTATAATCCTCTGCACAGTCACAGTATTAATCCTAAATAAGGTACAGTATAATCTTTGCTCAAATCTGAAGCAAAACCCATTTGTCACACAGGCTGCTTCTCAATATACTATTCGTATGTTTGATGTTATCGGGTTTCTGCCTGACCTCCTACCAAACATGATAATTCAACACCATAGCAATGAGGTTTGCAATGGGTTTATCTATTTCATAACTGTGGGATATGATTTTAACACAAGCCAAGATGCCTAAACTCACTTCAGCTAAACAAGTGAAGTCTTGAAAACCTTCAGCACTTGAGTCTTCATCGCATTTCAAACACACCACTTTAGTTTTTGTTCGCTGTTTCCGCCATGTTTCTCGCACACCAGGAGGTCCAGTGGCCTGGAAATCAGGGCTGATGTCCGCCCGAGTAGACTAATCCCTAAATGTTTTAAGGAGATTTTACAGTGCTTAGTGAAATATGTAAGTATGCTAACAGTCTTTCCAGGATATCGTACATAATAATACAAAAAAGTCGTATTTCTATTCTTTTCCTCTTGCCACTATATTGCCTTATTTTTTTTCTCCTCCTTTGCCCTTTATCTCACCCCCTTCTTTCACCCATGCTCCTTCATCTTTGTTCATCTCTCCCTATCTTCATATCTCCGTTTTAATTCAGTTTCCCCACCGCCATCCTTCCTTTTTTATCTTAGCATTTTCTCTTCTGCCTATCTTTCCCTCTTTCTCGTTTATTATTTTTCCTCCCCTCATTCCGCCCTACAGTTCTCTATTACTCAGCTTACCCTTGCTCTATTTTGTTTCGTCTACTACCCTTCTCCCTTTCTATTCTCTGCATGATCTTTATTATCTCTTTTACCTCCTTTTTAATAATATTGTACTTTTTCTCTGGTCTTATCCCTTTTCCTGTTTTGCCTTTTCCTCCAGCACATCCCTCTTTCTTTAATCTGTCTCTTAAGCTTGTTAAAATTGTCTTATGTCCTACATGTCCTACAAGATTCGATAAGCCATAAGGATTAATGTGCCATTAAAATGGCTTATTGTTTAGCGTTCATCTGTCACTTGTTTGTATATAGAATAATAACTTATGTAGAGCTGTAAAATAGTCGCAGTTCATCGTGGATTCTTATCTTGTGAAATGTACTGGCTCAGCGAATGAATTGAAATCCTCCAAATTCATCTAAAAGCCTATTCTGTATAAGCCAGTATAAATTCCTTCCATGTTATCCCATTTGATATGAATGCGATGTAGCAATGTGCAAGAATCGGGTAATGAATGTAATAAAATTATAGTATAATAATGTACGAGGTGGTATCAAAACGTTTCAAAACTTAGCTCTGTTACAAGAAAGTATTTCATTTATCAACATTTACAAACTGTCTCCTTCACAATAGTCCCCTTGCACAGCAATACAGTGCTATCGTTCCTGCCACTTCTGGAATGTGTTTTAGAAGACTTCTTTTAGAAGTGTGTCAAGCATCTGTGATTCATGCTGGATCCTTATCTTCAGGCAGAGGGTGAAGTCAGCAGGAGGCAAATCTGAGATTGTGCGGATCTTTCTCCGACGATCATCATGCACAAGTTGCCGAATGGTTTTCACATTATTAGTGGTTGAGATCATTGAAAGGCTTCCTGATCTGTCGTCATCTTCCATTGATTTTTCTCCACTCTTGTAGCACTCGTGCCACTCAAAACATCTCGAATGACTCGTTGCAGCATCGCCGCATGTCAGACGTATGCCTTGTCAAAAGTCTCTGTTTTAGATTTGCCAAGTTTCACGCAGAATTTTATTTTGTTCTTTGTTCTAACTTGGTGATGATAAAATTGCAGACGTGGTAACGCACACGGTCAGAATAGCACCAGTTAGCACCATTAGTCTCGAAACCACCTCCACCTTGTACATGCATAATGCTAGCTTTTAGTTCTAGATTTTTAATTGCTGTTTTGTTTTAATTGCTGACTTTTCTTTACTGTCTTTATCTGGTGAAATTGTGTAAATTTAGTCTTGCATGTCTTTTATCCCTGTCAGTATTTAGCAGTTTCAAGCTAAGCCTAAATTCTAAATCACTTATAAGGAGCTCTGGATAAATACACACTACAAATAAATAATGGAATGTATGCAATGTTTGCAATCCGTGCTGGCAGAGTCGAAAAGGTTCACGAGGAAACGCATCCATGTGGAACTTGGGAGATGGAGGGAAAAACAGAGAAGTGGAGCGAGATATGCAATCTCTTTCTGGATTAGTGGGTTTTGTTTTCGAGCGTCAGCAACCTCATCTGTCTATGTGACATCTCAGTGAGCTTTAACCAGTGACCCTAATTTCCATACTAGAATAAAAAGCTGCTAATCCAGGCACAGTGGCAAGCAAGGAAACACTCTTTAGAGAGACTTATCATTGAATAGTCTGTGTTTTCTAGTTCGATTTATGCCAACAGCCTGTTTATTAGCCTCAATGGTGAATAGTGATATTCTCGGCGAGTTCCTGTTTCGATACAAGCATTTATTTTTAGAATTATCTTCTAAATTTAGCTTTAAAGTGTTCTACTACACCCGTTCTCCACCCAACCATTTACATTTTCACATTCTCCAAAATGAAATGCTAGTTTAATGCTTGTGTGCCTGATTATTGCTTGTGTGCATTATCACAGTTAGATACTATAGTGTATTACAATGGATTAACCACTTCTCAAACCACAAATGGAAGGAGAAGCTCTGTCTTTGTACCAACTATTGTATCTCAGCTAAACAGCAACTAATCATGTCAGATTGCTAACTAAGAATTTAGCAGGCTTAGCTTGCTAGTTAGAATCTAGTTTGCTAACATGAGATTAATAAGTCATAAATCTTGCTGAAAGAGATGTATAATGGACATGTTTAAGGAACTTAAACTTTCTTCAGCTTTTCAATAGCATATGTTTGGTGGCAAAGCTTTCTGTGCTACAACATCCACAATCTCATAACTGTAAGACCTTAACCTTAACTGTGTCCACAAGCAAAGTTTTAAGCATCAGGAGACCTAAAGCCTTCAATTTCTCTCCATTATTATGCTCAGAAAGATGTAAATACATTCTTGTCGAATTTTTAAGCCTAGTATACTGTAGTATAACCATTAAAGTGACATTTACTCTAATAATTTACTCTAGATAAGCAGCTCATGTTCACTAATGATATTCTTTTATGTACTTTTATGTATTTTTAAGTATTAAACTTAGTACAGAACTAAACTACTGTAAAATTTGATTTTGTAAACCAAAGATTGGTCTGGACAGTATGAATGTCTCTGTATATCAGTGGTCATATTGGTGTAGATCAGGGGTCACCAACATGGTGCCCACAAGAGTAGCCCGCGGGCCTTTTCTCAAAATAGCTGTTAAATCATTGTTGATAATTATTATAAGAAATCATTAACCTGATCAGTGTCTTCACATAGATGAATATCATTAATTATTAATAATAACATATAATAAAAGGTAAATTGAGCAAATTTGTTATTTCAGATCAAACTGAAAACTGTGTGTATCAAACTGGTAGCCCTTCACATTAATCGGTACCCAAGAAGTAGCTCTCAGTTTCAAAAAGGTTGGTGACCCCTGGTGTAGATCATCAAGTTCACAGAAATGATCATGTACATGTAGCTTGTTCTCTTTCATTATGTTCAGTTCATCTGTAAATGAATATCGCTCTACATCGTGACACCAATGCCATTTGACATTCATCTAATGTTCACTGGTGATTTATTTGCTTCTTTATATTCTGTTTTATATACAGGGGTAGCAGGATCAATACACATACTTTCTAAAGAAAATCAATGCTGACAATATAAAACCCAGTCAATACTATCACTTGTGTCTGATGAAGCTTCATAAGTCTACCCGAGTCGTGTTATTGCAAATGTTCCAACTAATGTTTTATTCATGCAGTGTTAATATGTGGGCTTGCTTTTTTTTTTTTTTTCCCCTTTTTTTTTTTTTTTTTTACAAGATTTAGATTCTTACTCAGGAAATGTAAAAAGTGAGAATGATGTACCTCTGACATCTCAATCTTCCCATCTGCATTTTTCTCCACTTTCTTCATGAACTCTTGCATCTTCTCTTTTAAAGCGCCATTTGCAGAATCCTTAAATCCCAAAACACAAATATGGAGCATTAGCCTGGAATCAATGGCTGGCTGGAAGATGCATTGTGCAGTGCAACATACGTTATATGCTGAAATAACACCAGTCTGTCACATCAATAAACATAAGCATGATAAAATAAACAGGTTTCATAAACACCATTTTTATGAACTGCAAAAAAATGGTAAGGGCTTATGTACATTTACTGGCCATTTTAGGACTCACACAATAAGTGATGAAACATGGCTATAATTCAATCGAGGCACAATTACTGCCCACTTCAATAGAAACACCTGTACACCTCCACATTTATGCAGTTGTCCAATCAATCACTCGTGTGGCGTATATCATGTGGCATATATTTTTGTTTACTTTCTAGTTTTACTGAGTATCAAAGATATAAACAACTTTTATTCTCTGCTCAACTACATTTATGGGTCAGTATGTGAACCTTCTACGCAACAATGTTTCAAATGACCGTCACCGTTACCAATTACATTTTGCTCATCTGCTGAAGATCTGCTGTCTTTGAGCGACCAGCATTTGCTGGTCAAGTAAATTTCGGCCTCTTTCTGAGAATGAGAGGTGCATCAAATCACAATGAATATTTAGTTTTACCTCAACTAAAATTATTACATTTTATTTTATTTGCCCATTGAATTTTATTGGATCTTTTTTACTTGGATACTGTAATTTGTATTTGTTCATCGAAGATACCTTTAAGAAAGATTGCTTTACAACTACTACAATTATTATTATTAATTTTATTGTTTTTGACTGACTTGTTTGATCTTTGTTTCATTCTGACATGAAGCAAGTTGAGGACTAGAGCATCTTTGAGCCTACATTCAATATGAGTCAAATACTCAAGTACTGTTCAAATCACATACTTTAACCATTTACACAAGTCATATTGGAATTGGTAACCTTTAACTTGAAGTAATTTTTGCAGTAAGGCATCTATAATTTTACTCGGTATACAGAGCTCAAGAGGTGCAATTAATGATCACATCAAAAATCTAAAGGAAGAAAAGATGTGATCTCTGTGACTTTAATAGTTTCATAGTTGTGGGTACCAAACAGGCTGGTGTTTCTTAAATCCGTTGGTATTTTTTTTTTACATTACATAACAATTTACAGTCTCTAGAACGGTACAAAGAGCAAAAAAAACATTGGGAAAATGATGGTTCTGTGGGTATAAATGCCTTGTTATGGTTTGAGGTGCCAAAATATATTAAAGGATATATAAACCCAAATAATTACTTTTTACAACCGTGGTGAGCAGAACAGTCTCTGCATGTACCACATGTCAACTGCTGAGGTGGATAGACTGCATAGGAGCTGACAGGACGGCCATCAACAGGATTATTTATTATTATTATTATTATTATTATTTTATTATTATTATGGTTAGAGACTCATGCAACAGTTAAAAGAAAATAATCAAGAAATTTCTTAGCATTGTCCAGCTTGAATGTGTCTCTTAGACACTTGATCCTGGCTGACAGGAGAGGAACTTGATGTGATCTGCTGCTATTGTTGGTGTATTGTTTAGTCTGGTCAGACTCTTCTGGTCTTTTTTATCAACATGGTGTTTCAGACTGCAGACCCTCTGCCCACATGCTTTTTTTTCTTATTCTACTTTTCTGAAGAGACTGTTATGTGTAAAAAATTATAGCAGGGGATCAGCAGTAACTGCTTGTAGTATATTTAAATACTCAAGTCATCCAGTCTTATGAGAGATGTGAACACTAACTGAGCTCTTGACTGCTACCTACATTATTTTATGTACTGTGCTGCATTGTGTTGGATGTGCCACATGACACATTAGACAACCGCATGATTATTCTTTATTCATGCTGTTGTCTTCTTACTCAGTCATGTGGGGACAATACATAAAATCATGTAGGTAGCAGTCAAAAACATTACGTCTATCATAAGACTGGATAATTTCACAAATGTTTTTACGTGAATCATTTAAGACACTGTATGTGCTTACGAATACAATTATCGTATTATTTTGTATCATACTGAATATTGTATCATATTCAGGTCAAATATATAAGAAGAAGGGACCAGGTGACCAGTCTAACATTGTAAACATGCAGCCTGCATGCTTATGTTATCACACACTCACCTCAAAAAAACAGTATTTGGTTCAGTAACACCAACTATATTTCATATATATAACTATTTCATAAAATATCAGGGAAAAGTTCAAATAAAGGATATTTAGACAAATTAGAACAATAGTGTAATTTCACATAGAGTAACATCAAGATGACAAAAATGTTTGCTGATGCTTTTAATTTTAGGAGAGATTGTGGAACTCTAAATGGATGAAACTCTTCAAAAGAACTTGAGAGCAGAAACGTAAACTATATAGAGATAATGAGAAGATGGAATGAATTCAGAGTGGTTTTCCTCCCAAACATTAGTCATTTCATAACTCTATGATAACTGCTACTACAGTTTAAAGTCCTGCTTCGTTCATTTGAATGATAACAAGACCATGTAAGCAGGGTATTGAACGTCTCAACACTGACACAAGGCTTGCACCTCCAGATAATTCAGAACTTGATTCTTGAATTCAGAACTTGAGAACTTGAATTCAGATCTTGTCTGATAAACAGAGATTCGAGTAAGTGATGTGTTTGGGTTGCTCACTGTGCTGGTTCCTCGGAGCACTGCCTCCAACTCCGTGAAGAAACTCTCCAGCTCTTTTCCTTCAATATAGCCATTTCCTAGGAAACAGCAGAAATTGAGAGCATATTATTTAGACTTGATCACCGTACAAGCTCAGGCTAAGTACTAATACATAATCTTTTGTTCGGCTCAGCAACAACATCAGACGACTACAGGGGACGGTTCGAACGGCTGAAAGGATTATTGGTGCTCCCTTTGTTATTGATTATTATTATTCTTTCTATGTTACTTCTTTTTTTAAGTGCAACTGGAAGCTTCTGCCATTGAAACAAGTTCTTTGTAAGTGCACACATACCTCGCATTAAAGCTCTTTCTGATTCTGATTCTCATATAGTTTTATTGATTTTTGAGAGGATCTCCTCCTTTACATGCAGTGGGTTCAGGGTTTAGAATGTCCACCCAAGAGGGAAACATTTCATCACTGGTATAAATATGCACATTTTTATGAAACTCTAAATAGGAAAATGATTTTATTTCATAAGGAAAATAAATCAGCATCTGAAAAATATGGAATTCAAATGGAAGTGGTTTACAGGTTTCCATCAGTAAGATGATTCATGCTATTCATTTCACTATATCTGAGCATGACCTGTAGAATAAAATACTCTAACACTAATTAAGTTTAGAGAATTCAATATTTTTTGGTACCAGGAGTGACATGCTCTTAATCACAGGCATGTGAGCAGATTCAACATGAATGAATATTTAATCTTCCATTTGCAGACCCTCAGGCATGTCCATGGAAGATAAGAATTTTTTTGCAGAGCAGTGCAAAATCAGCATCCTGTGAGATACTGGGCTAAAAAAATCTTCCAAACTGTAAGAGATTCACCTTTATTCTATTCTAAGTGGATTTAATTAAAATTGCATCTTTTTTATGATGGTCAATTGCTGGAAACTTTTCATTTTCTGGTTGTTTATTTATTTGTTTGTTTCCTGTATATTTTTTGTTGGTTCTTAAAGTAAATATTATCATTTTACAATTTAGACAATTTCTCCTTTTTTTTGTTTACTCATTAATCCTATTTCTGTTACACGTACAGCATTACAGAATTGAAAGATTAACATATTTTCAGTGCTTTAGCTGCTTAATGTATAGATTTATGTGAGACCCCTGAGGGCCGTTTGACTCACCATCGCGGTCGAAGTGTTTCCACACGGTCATGAAGTGTGCCGCGGTGACTTCGGCCAGGTGAAGGTGCTGCGGGTTAACAGCCATCAATGTAACTTTCTCTTCTCCCTCTGGATGAGACCGTTTCTTCCGTCTTTCAAGTCACTCTAAAGGACTGTGCTGTGTGTGTGTACCACCACGACTGGGACAGCAGCTTATAACACCCCCACCTCCTCCTCCTCCTCCTGATGCCCTCGCAGTGGGAACACCCTCCATCTTTTTTTCAAATATGTATAATGTATTTTAATTTGAATAAAACATGTATAAGTACTCTGTCTCTATCAGTAGAAGCAGTTAAGTAAAAATACGAGATGATCAATTAGATTAAGAAGAACGATATTTTCTGAACTGGATAGCGGCTCTACAGCGACTGCTAAACATCAATTTTGATTTTGATTATTAGCTCTGTCTTAAAACCCCAATGTGCTACTCTTCATCTCTCACTATCTGTGCAAATCACCAATGTTAATCATAAATAAAGATGTAATGTAGAGGTGTGGCTTCTACATCTTTCACTCAGGTGGAGGCGTGGCCTCAACATCTTTTACTCAGGTGAAGGCATGGCCTCAACATCTTTTACTCAGGTGAAGGCATGGCCTCAACATATTTCACTCAGGTGGAGGCGTGGCCTCAACATATTTCACTCAGGTGGAGGCGTGGCCTCAACATCTTTCAGAGGTGTGGCCTCTGCATCTTCCACTCAGGTGGAGGCATGGCCTCAACATCTTTTACTCAGGTGAAGGCATGGCCTCAACATTTTTCACTCAGGTGGAGGTGTGGCCTCAACATCTTTCACTCATTTGGAGGTGTGGCCTCAACATCTTTCACTCAGGTGGAGGCGTGGCCTCAACATATTTCACTCAGGTAAAGGCATGGCCTCAACATCTTTCCTTTAGGTGGAGGCGTGGCCTCAACATATTTCACTCAGGTGGAGGCGTGGCCTCAACATCTTTTACTCAGGTGAAGGCATGGCCTCAACATTTTTCACTCAGGTGGAGGTGTGGCCTCAACATCTTTCACTCATTTGGAGGTGTGGCCTCAACATCTTTTACTCAGGTGGAGGCGTGGCCTCAACATATTTTACTCAGGTAAAGGCATGGCCTCAACATCTTTCATTTAGGTGGAGGCGTGGCCTCAACATATTTCACTCAGGTGGAGGCGTGGCCTCAACATCTTTCAGAGGTGTGGCCTCTACATCTTCCACTCAGGTGGAGGCATGGCCTCAACATCTTTTACTCAGGTGAAGGCATGGCCTCAACATTTTTCACTCAGGTGGAGGCGTGGCCTCAACATCTTTCACTCAGGTGGAGGTGTGGCCTCAACATCTTTCACTCATTTGGAGGTGTGGCCTCAACATCTTTCACTCAGGTGGAGGCGTGGCCTCAACATATTTCACTCAGGTAAAGGCGTGGCCTCAACATCTTTCACTCAGGTGGAGGCTTGGCCTCAACATCTTTCACTCAGGTGGAGGCTTGGCCTCAACATCTTCCACTCAGGTGGAGGCGTGGCCTCAACATCTTTTACTCGGGTGAAGGCATGGCTTTAACATCTTTTACTCAGGTGAAGGCATGGCCTCAACATTTTTCACTCGGGTGGAGGCGTGGCCTCAACATCTTTCACTCAGGTGGAGGTGTGGCCTCAACATCTTTCACTCAGGTGGAGGCGTGGCCTCAACATATTTCACTCAGGTAAAGGCGTGGCCTCAACATCTTTCATTTAGGTGGAGGCGTGGCCTCAACATATTTCACTCAGGTGGAGGCGTGGCCTCAACATCTTTCAGAGGTGTGGCCTCTACATCTTCCACTCAGGTGGAGGCATGGCCTCAACATCTTTTACTCAGGTGAAGGCATGGCCTCAACATTTTTCACTCAGGTGGAGGTGTGGCCTCAACATCTTTCACTCATTTGTAGGTGTGGCCTCAACATCTTTCACTCAGGTGGAGGCGTGGCCTCAACATATTTCACTCAGGTAAAGGCGTGGCCTCAACATCTTTCACTCAGGTGGAGGCGTGGCCTCAACATCTTTCACTCAGGTTAAGGCGTGGCCTCAACACATTTCACTCAGGTGGAGGCGTGGCCTTAACATCTTTTACTCAGGTGAAGGCGTGGCCTCAACATCTTTCACTCAGGTGAAGGCATGGCCTCAACATCTTTCACTCAGGTGAAGGCGTGGCCTCAACATCTTTCACTCAGGTGGAGGCATGGCCTGAACATCTTTCGCTCAGGTGGAGGCGTGGCCTCAACATATTTCACTCAGGTAAAGGCATGGCCTCAACATCTTTCACTCAGGTGGAGGCGTGGCCTCAACATCTTTCACTCAGGTAAAGGCGTGGCCTCAACATCTTTCACTCAGGTGGAGGCGTGGCCTTAACATCTTTTACTCAGGTGAAGGCGTGGCCTCAACATCTTTCACTCAGGTGAAGGCATGGCCTCAACATCTTTCACTCAGGTGAAGGCGTGGCCTCAACATCTTTCACTCAGGTGAAGGCGTGGCCTCAACATATTTCACTCAGGTAAAGGCGTGGCCTCAACATCTTTCACTCAGGTGGAGGCGTGGCCTCAACATCTTTCACTCAGGTAAAGGCGTGGCCTCAACATCTTTCACTCAGGTGGAGGCGTGGCCTTAACATCTTTTACTCAGGTGAAGGCGTGGCCTCAACATCTTTCACTCAGGTGAAGGCATGGCCTCAACATCTTTCACTCAGGTGAAGGCGTGGCCTCAACATCTTTCATTCAGGTGGAGGCATGGCCTGAACATCTTTCGCTCAGGTGGAGGCGTGGCCTTAACATTTTGTCTATTACATCTATAACATCTGTATATTATACAGTGCAGTGTGTAAGAGAGAACTGAGTACAGGCGTGTACTTGTAAGTAAACAAAATGTAAACAAAAGGGTTTATGTAGCAGCAAGCAAAAGGATGTGCAGCATGTAAACAGTTTGTAATAATGAGGTAATAAAATATGGGTGGTGCTGAAGATAAGGATGTGTGAAATAAGTATTAGTGTGTGTGAGTTTAGGTTGTAGAGATCAGCATCACAGTTGAGTGTGCGTGCGCGGGTTTCAGTTCAGTTCTGTGTTGAGGAGCCTGACGGCTTGCTGTTTTTTTAAATAAAGCATCATAATGGAGCATGTGCTCAATGTACTAATTTGGGTGCTTCTTAACCAGTACAAAGTCTTCCAGTTTACCTCTTTCAATTCCATAAACACTACTGCCCTCTACTGCTATGGAGCGTTAATTCATTCTTTTCTATAGCACTCTGGAGCTTCTGCAGTTTAAGTGAAGTGGCAAATTCTACAATGCCTACAAGTAACTGAAATGATCATGTAGGGCCACTTTGAGAGTTACTACTAATTCTTCATAAACTTATAAAATGTGTTTGTTTTTTTTATTGGTGGCATTGCATTTTTAATACTTTAAGGTAATAGTCCAGCAATAACAGGCAATAAAACAGTCAATGTGTGGGAACATTTACACCACTGGGTTTTGCTTTGTAATGACGAATCTTTGTGCCATTAGCTATTTTATTTCTTATTAAGAAGCCTGTACCAAAAAGATGCAAGAAGTCTAATTAGTGTCTTCACAGTCAACAGCTCACTAAACACGTCCAATGTGTTTAGTTTGATTTGCGTAACACGCCGATATGTCATTTTTAATTACACAAACACAATAATTTGCTAATGAGTAACAGCTCTAAAAAGGCCCTTGTACATTTCTTAGTATGTGAGGAATCAATTCTGACAATAAGCAAAGTCATGTACATAAGCAATTATGATTTCTAAATGACATGGCATATCGTCTAACATTTAATTGGATCGTTCAATCAGATAAATATGTCAAACTAGACAAGATCAAAGTGATCAACTCTTAAATTGAAAGCGATGAAGCCGACTACATACGACTTACTGACAGAACACAAGAAGGGAGACAAACTGGTTTAGGACTGCAGTTCCCATGCAGTTCTGCCTTTAAGCGCCAATCACTCAACTGGGAAACCAACAGAAGTAAAACATGAAAATGAGAGACATTAAAAAAAAATACTGCTCTTCAAGTAGTAGCTCAGTGGTTTAGATGTTAGGCTTAGGATTGGAAGGTTATGAGTTCAAATCCCAGCACCACCACGCCACTGTAGCCTTCAACTGTCATCTGCTCAGTCATATGAATAATAATTGACGTAAATGTCACGTACAAATGCAAACTGAACTTTAAGACAAGACGTTAAAATAAGTCTGTTATTATGAACAGCACAGTGTGTGGTTGTCTAAATGTCCATCAATCATCTGGTTAATCTACATCCAAAATAAGATGATTAATTTTTGACTTCATAAAATATCCTTTAATTATTATTATAACTAATTATTTAGTTGATTTTTCTCTGGTAACTGATGCTGTAGACGAAATCAGGCAAAGGTGTCATCCATGTTTCTCATTTCATGTTATTACAGGGTTTTGTAATAATAGTAATAATAATAATTGGAAAGTAATTAAAAATCTAATTACATGTGGCATCAAACCAAATTTTATACGTTTTTATTTCAAGTGGGTGTGAACTATTGAAGTCTCATCATTGGCTTACAGTCTTCTGTGGAGAAACACGACTTCATTTTTTTTTTTACCCTTCGATGGTGATACGTTGAGAGATGAGAGAAAATATTAGCATTTATATTATTATTAATGAACTAATAAGGTTTTGTTAATTATTTTTTTAATGAAAGCCAACACAATGATGTTCAACTTTTTATATGTGTGATATTTTTATTCAGTGGAAGACTCTAGAAACATATTTTACACCACCATATATCCAAAAATAAAGCATTTTTAATTAAATAAATAAATAAACCCGCTGACCGAAAAATAGTAGCGTACTTGTTCAATTACTTCAAATTATTTACAGATAAAGCAAATGAATCATTCGAAAGCATAAAACGAAGCACCCTGCATAAGACAATCAGAAGTTCTGTGTATTTTCTCAAACTATAACGATATGGGTCCCAAAGAACAATCTGTGAGAGCGTTACATGAACCTCATACACTATTACTGCACTTGGATTAAAAATAATAATAATAATAATAATAAAATAAGAGTTGAGCTTTAAGGATGGTGTGAATTACACTCCCGAGTCATTTCTCCCAGCTCAGTACTGGAGTACTGTTCAATCTCAGTCAGAAAAATGAAACAAAGCCCTGTGGATTAAGCATGATGGATGTGATAGACAGGATACTTGTAGAATAATTGGAGTTTTAATCAATGCCCTAATTGTCAAAAGCCGGAATTTGCGGTCATATGCCAAGTCAGTCACCTTTTAATAAGGGGGATAAAAAAAAAAATGGTGATTATGGATCCTTGAGGACTGGGATTGAGTTTCAGTGGGACAGAGACATAGAGGGTGTCACCAAAGTCTCTATACAAAACAGGGAAATAAACTCTGTAGGCTTTTAAACGTCTTTAAATATGTAACATACTTCAATCTCATGATTGATCGGGAATCTGACACAGGATTGCGATGGACGTGATACATGGAATTTGTGCCACGCTTAAGAATAAAAAAATAAAAAAAAAAGGCTAGAGGGTGGAAGTGGACTGACGGAATAGTGAATGTGTGTACATCTACTAACGGAGTAACGTACAATGTGGTGCTGGGAAACGTAGTCCCGTATCTATAGAGGCTTTTCAGGACACCCTGAAGCCTGTTATCTTTTCTTCTGCAATGCTAGAAGTAAATGGAGCTGCTGCCTCAAAACAGTGTTATTGAGGCTGGACAGAAATTGAGGCAGTGAACCTCTGGTCAGTTCTGCCATCGGAGCAAATTGTAGAATCTGCCTGCCTGGCTCTAGTGTTCTCATTTGGTCCAGGACCTCCTGGAGGAGGGTCTTGATCTGAGGTACTGAGGAGAATCCCACACACAACAGCACAACAGGTGGACCGCCAACAAGGCAATGGAAAGTGATAGACTGGAAGCACAGGTGGAGTGCGAGGACTAGAGATGCAGTGAAACGGGTCAAAGCTGTGCTCAATGGAACCACCAGAGATGATCCCTCAGAGAGTCGACACAGAGCTGAATACACACTGCTGAGCAGTTCGCGTTGATGAAGTGGGTCTCCATCATGCAAAACAGAAACGCACAGTTCTGGGTAGGAAGGGCCTGGACAGAACTGCAGCTTATTTTCTGGAAGTTCGATATCCCGCCATGATGAATTTCCAACCATCACCATGCAGGAAGAGACAAGTGGATACGAGCAGAGTTTATTTAATGTGAATGCAGGAGATGAGGTCCTGGTGAAGCAAGATCTGCAAGCTGGTGTGGCCAGTGGTTCTTCCTTCATGACCAGTGTGAACTCTTCTAAAGCTTCATTAAGCAGGTCCAATATTTCCAGTTCACAGAAAGCAGAGCTGCGTACTTTTTGCAGTGTCGCTCCCACAAGACCAAACCATGCGTTTAAGTCACACTCAGCCACAGGACCAGTGAGCGCAAAATGATATCCTTCCTCAGCATGAAAATGTTCCTTTATTAACGCTTGGTAAGGTCCATGTGCAAGACGCTGCTTCCACTCCTTATACTGCATCTCCTTGCGCTGGTTAAAAGATCCCATTGGTTTTCTCTGACACGGCTTCCCCCAAGCCATCGATCCCCCTCGGCACACCCAGCGTCTGCGTGATAAAGGCTGTACCTGAAAGCGCTGCACGTAGAACTGCGCCGCACATGCTCTGACCTGATCTAGATACTTGCGTTGCTCAGCAGTCATACTGGTAAAGAGGTGCAGGTTCTCCTGGATGGTGTTGATCTGTAGCCCCTGGAAAAACGTGCAGATTTCTTCATGCTGCTTGAGGAAAGAGTTGGAAATGCAGCTTTTTGGAAACAGCGCTGCCGTGGAAAGCATATCTGGACCGTAGTTACGGATTAGCTTTGAGAGCAGCGGCCGGACAACGTCTTTAGATTTAAAGTTCAAACACACAACGTAGACCTCAGAATTCCCAGCTTTACTGGTTGCAGGTTTGAAAACGTGAACCAAGCGAAAGCAGCACACGAGGAGGTAAAGCAGGCAAATGGACGAATGCTCAAAAAGTGTGAACATCTTCAGGACAAACGAGCCTCCTGGGGCAAGCAAAAGTAAAGCGCACACAGTTTCACAGTACTGCAGGGGAGCCACTAAATTCTCCTGCTCACCAGGATCACCCTGGCAGTCAAAGCTTCCATCTGCGGTGACCAAATCCACACTGCGCATGTTACTAACAAACACTTGCAGCTCCAGCATATGCTTCTGAAGCATGATGTCACCGGTGTTGTCCGAACCAAAAAACCACCAAGGAAGAGTATGAGCAATGAGTCTGTCGTCTGCAATCGTGCAGCTCCGTGCATTAGCTTCGTGATACGGATTCAGCGTGTTAGCAGCCCAGGTCCAGTCACAGTGCAGCCTGCTGGTCTGGAGGAAATGGTTAAGTGCGGAAATAAATGCTCCAGGAGCTTCGCACAAATGAACCGAGTTCAATTCACAGTTCTGCAGTGCAGTGTCCGGTAGGAGTTTGAAGGTTCCTTGGATCTCGTAGAATTTGGCCCAGGCCTGGGTGCAAAGTTCAGCATTGGCAGTCTCACGGAGGTGGGATGTAACGATGCCCGCTCGGTTGGTGGAGCAAGTATGTTGGTGCCACACCGGCAAATCTTTATCACTGAGCTGATTTTTCACCTCGTTCAGGGAGTCTTTCAGAGCCTGCAGAGGTGGATGACTCCATGGTCGGTCGCAGAGCACCACGCTGGGGTCTGGTAAACACCATTCGGTACCAGGTGGAGCGCTGTACTGCCTCACTTTACTAAAAAGCTGCTTTACCTCCTCCAGAATCACCCCATCAAAAGACTCAAGAGCATCTGGCATTTCTGTAAGCACTGTTTTTTTTGTGCCACGTCCCCTGCTCATCCTCTAAACCTACAGGGGGAAAAAAAAAAAAAAAGGAGACACTTGGTCAGAAAGCAACCACATATCCGCCCTATCTAAATCAATCCACCTCTTAATACCGTCATTATGGCACCCTGACTATAGAAACCACCAACATTATACAGAAACGGTATAACAGAGTGCTGCATCTCAGACAGGTATCCTGTACAGCCAGAATGAGTGCATTTGTGTGTTTTTGGGTAAATACTACAGAAAAGAAAGCATAAAAGTATAAAGAGTTCCTGAAAAAGCATAACAACTGTTTTGATTTGGCTGACCTTTCCTCATGATGCCCAACTTATCTTAAAAAGTCTGTTTTGTTGACATCTTTGTAAATAGATTTTTGCCCACATCGATTTCTTCTCCTCTGTCAGCTATTGTGGAATTTACAAAAAAACATTTAGTATAAGCGAATATATTTGAGCTTGTGCAATTTGCTACAGTTGCGGTATGCGAGCTCCGACTAGTGCGCTCTCCGATCGTCCAATCAAAAGGCGTGAAAATGCTGACGTTATTGTACGCCTGCTAGACGGCACCAGTTTCGCCAACTCGAAAGCAACAATTTTATTCTTATACGCTGTAAGCCACAGGAAAGCACACTGTTGATTCCGAAGGCCTCAAGACAGATCTCACTGAACCTGGCAACACGTGATGGCCATAACAGCAACTGCGACATAAACACACACACACACACACACACTACTGGAAGCAGTGTAAACGAGAGAAAAGCTAAAACATGAAGGTAATAGACCATTGGAAATAATTAAATGCATATTCATGGAAAAGAAATATATATTAAAATGTAGGTCATTGATTCTGATGGAGTTCCTGATCCTAATAAACCCCTTGAGCTGAACGAATGCTGCATATTACATCACTGCAAAGTTTTCCTGACACTTCATATTTATGTCTGGTGACATAAAAAAAAGCTCAACTATTTCTTATACTATTAATTTAATGCAATATTGGCACAGCATATACTATATATTTAAAGTTTAGATATAACACAAGTAACACAAGTTACTGCATCATCGACTTATCGAGTTTATATAAAATAACTCAGTAACAGTAAAGACATGAAAAACAAACCTACAAAATGAAAATCTTGTTTGTTTTCTATCAGGGTAAATTATAGCAATTTATAAAATGTTACCAAAATTTTATTTAACTTGTTTTTAAGGGTGAAAAATAAACTAAAATAAAATGTCCGCTAGATAACTATCCATGAGCCCGCTGTATGAAGCGCTGAGTCCGGTGTAGCGCATCAAGAAAGACCGGGGTCGTGTTCCGGGCCTGCAACCGAGTAGCAGCTAACCGGCTCTGTCTTTCCAGCAGGCGTTTTCTTTTTTTTTTTTTTTACGTAACCATTTAAAACAAACTATTGCAAAGTCAAACAATAATAAATTATCCTGAAAGTTTAGGATATTAAATATTTACACATTGCTTACCTTCGATACTATTAAACATGAACCCTTTTAAAACCTATGCAGGCATACTGTTGGGACTGAAAGCAAGGTTGCCAAATATTTCTAACCAATCCCCCAAAAATGCACATTAATTGTTGAATGAATGAACGAATGAATGAATGAGATTTAGCAATATAGATGCAGGCAATTCTGCTCTTTACTTAATCTTAATTAGTTTACTTAATCTTAATTAGTTTTAAATACTTCCTACTTCTAGCCCAATTCATCCCTACGCCTTTCTAGATGGAGTTCTCTTCAGTACAAAAGACCACTTATTCTGTGCAGCTGAGGATGATTCCACATGAACAGCCTGAAGATCCATAAAGTTCCCTTTCGATTCTGGTTCTTCTCAAGGTTCTTTCCGCATACGTCTCAGGAAGTTTCTTTTTTGGCTCACTCATGTGAGGAAGTGGTAGGTCAGTGGTTAAAACATTGGACTTCTAATTAGAAGGTTTTAAGTTCAAATCCCAACCAAACTGCAACTACTGGGCCCCTGAGCAAGGCCCTTAAACCTTAACTTGCTCAGTTGTATAAGTAAGATAAGGGTGTCTGTCAAATGCTGCAAATGTCATTAGAGATAAACTTATACATTCCAACTTTATAACCTCTTTATTTCTGTAAAGCTGCTTTGGGACAATGTGTATCATAAAAGGTGGTATACAAATAAAACTAAATTGAACTTCTGCAGTCATTAGTCTAACATACACTCAGTGTCACCAACAGATACACCTGTACATCCAGGTAATTATCTCATCAGTCATTATCACCACACAAATGCTAGCTCAGATTTACTATTTTGACTGGTGTTCCATGAGAGCTGATATTCAGCATAAGAGTGATGTAATAATAGTTTACTATGTTTTATTCAATAGCAATAGATCATTGCACTGAAACCTGCCAAATTGCCATTATAGCATGCAGTGCAATTATTTATGCTGTAAAGTATTTAATCCTACTCTGTCTAAAACGTCACAGTCGTGCTTTTTTACTGAATATGAGCACAGCTTTAATTTCGTAAAACCTACAACCAGATTAAAGCCTGGCCATCCTGATTGTGTTTTGCTTGCATATGACATCTGAATATGAAAAAATGACATTAAGGTGACTTCGAATGCAGAATCCTCTGTGATTAATCCAACAATAATTTTTAGAATGAATTAAAGTCAAGGGTTCCAAAGCCATTATATGTACAATATCTATACATACAAGCTTGAGTGATAAGTCTATCTTGAGTGAATATTACACATTTTTTGTATAAAATTAAACTTTAAAGTTTTTTCCTGAAATTATTAGCATACTAGGGCAACAACGAGAACAAAGAAAGTGAAAGCAAAAGGGAAATGCAGTAAAATAAAACTAAATGTAATGGAGACAAGTGAAGTATCTGGGTACGGTATGATATACGTCATTAGAATGAGATGTTCGACTGATAAATAAGAGAACTTTAGTTAATTCCTGTGTGTGTCTACAAACACACACACACACACATACACACACACACACACATGTTCCTTGATGTATAGCTAAATGTAGGGAGGCATTAGAGACAGAAATGTGAAAGTGCTTGAAACCAACATGAACACATTTATATTCAAATTTGTAAAGTTTTTTTTTTTTTTAGATTACTGAGATTAGGAGATCAAGAGAGAGGTTTGTATGCAGCCTAAACTGGAAATGCTGCGTATAAGAGAATAGTGTGTGGAAGGATGTAAAACACCACCACTTTTTAGAAAAAAATTTGAGCACTAATTCTTAAAAATGAGCAATTAAGTAATAAGTACATTTTAATGTTACAGTTTCAGGCGGAGAGAAAGCTGAAAATGTTCAATCATCTTACTAAAGTGCCTAAACCTATAGACTGAACTGAAGATGGATTTCTCCGGCTTCACGTGTCTTAGAGGAAGCACATACCTCTTCTGACCTCCCTTTTTGGTAGCTGTGATGTAATAGAAGAGAGCAGACTGGGGGTGGCTGATGATATGGAGAAACTGGAAGTTACTATCTATGTGCTACTTTGTCCTTCCTAAAAATGCCACATTGTCCGGGGCATGTTTTTAAGGTGTGGCCATGAAAATTAAGCGGTAGGCAGGGATCCGGTCTAATGACAGACACTTTATAATTACATATATTCATTTGACTAAAGTTACAAATAAGAAAGGTGTGGAGCATAAAAGAATGCACAAATAGAAAGGTGTGTAGCACTGTTAGCTCATTTAACCACTCTATGTTTCGACTGGATTCTGTATCATTTGTATAAAAGCATTTCATGAAAACGCAAAACCTCATGTTACTACTGCTATTTTTAGACATAAAAAAAAGTTCAAGTTCTAAAAAGTAAAAATAAGAAACAGATTTGTGTATATTGAAATGATTGTAAATGTAAAAACAAATACCCTCATTTCCGTCAGTGCTCCATGTGACTAGTTTTTCTGGCTCTTCCACTTCCTACAGTGTAAAAATAAATCTATTTTCCTTAAAAAAATTATTACATTTTTTGTGATGACATTAAATACATGAATACACAGTGGTGTGATACATACAATCCCATTAAAAACCAAATTCAGTGCAGGCAAATATAACCCTAATTCTAAAAAAAGTCTTATAAACATATTTTACTTCCAATAGTACATAGAAAACATATACTATTATTTAACCGAGGAAATGTATCATTTATAGAAGAAGCGAGGTCATTATAAATTTGACGACTGCAACACATCTTAAAAAAGTAGGGACAGGGCAAGGATTGTTACTGTGTAGCATTCTCTCTTCTTTTAACAAAGATCTGTATACATCTGGGAAGTAAGGAGACCAGTTGCTGCAGTTTTGGGTGAGGAATGACGTCCCATTTGTGTTAGACACAGGATTTTTCCCGCTCAACAGTCCTGCGACTTCTTTGTCTTATTTTTTATTTCATGATGCCCCAAATGTTTTGAATTGGTAAAAGGCAGGCCACTTCAGCACCCAAACTCTTCTACAACGAAGGCATGCTGTCGTAATAGATGCAGCATAAGATTAGAATTGTCTTGCTGAAATTTGCTAGGCCTTGCCTTAAAAAGACATCATTTGAATGGAAGCATATGCTGCTCTAAAACTTGTAAATACTGTACCTTTGGGCAATAATGGTTTCAGCGTTGATGATAGAGCTTTATCCCGCATTCGTGGATGACACGGTAACTTGTGTTTACAGACAACCGTTTCTGGAGGTGTTCCTAAACCCATGCGATTATATAAAATGTCAAATGTCGAAAAAACTAATTCTCATTATAAAGTCATGCTTGTTTTTAATGCAGTGCCATCAGAGGGCCTGAAAATCACAAACAGGTGAATCTTTACCTCTTAGAGATTCTGCCTGTCTAAGATACTATTTGAATACCCAATCGTGTCACTGATCTGTTGCCAATTAACCTAATTAGTTGCAAAATGATCCTATAATTGACTTTTCCAACCTTTTGATCCCAAAATCAGAAATGTTTTGAGACATTTTGCGACCTTAAAATGGCACATTCAACCCGGTTTAAACATTTGATATGTTTTCTAGGTTCGATTGTAAATCAAAAATAAAATACATTGTAGTGCATTGAAAAAAGAAGACCTGCTGGCCAGATTCATACGAATGATTGTCCATGACAGGTTTTTTAAGGTGTGGCCACTAAACACAATAACTTTCTTTTTCCTATGCAGAGATCAGGTCTTATGACAACTGTAACTATTATGTAGTTCAAATATGAAACTTAAAGATGACTAGCCTACTCTCTCTAATTGCCAATGCATCATTACTCAATGTGACGGGAATTTCTGGCTTTACCACTTCCTGCAGTGTAAAAACACCTCGTTATCTCTCATTTTCTACAAAAAAAAATGATGACAACAATTTCAGTGATTACGGTGAATACATATATATATATATATATATACACACAGCTGTGTCACACATACATTCCCATTAGAAACCAGTTGCGAGAGTTTAGGGATATGAATGTTTTCCCATTCATGTCAGATACAGGATTCTCACTGCTTATCATTATTGGGTCTTCTTTGCCTTTTGTTTTGTTTCTTGATGCGCCAATTGGTGAAAGCTCTGGACTGTTTAGGCAGGCATACTACATAGGCATAATGAAAAAGACAATTCTGGATTGAAGCATATGTTGCTCTAAAAAAAAATTATATATACCTTTTAGCATTGATAGTTTCAGATTCATGATTTCAAATCAAAATATGCTTCCTACAGTGTTATCTCTCCTTGCCTGAAAAGAATTTCAGTGATTACAGTGAATTCATGAACACACTGCAGTCTGATGTGTGAAATTTGATATTTGTGATATTTCCCATTATAAGCCATTTTCCATTTCAATTTTAAAAGAATATATTTTTTTCAAAACATCTAATATTCTACAGTTGGGAATTGCATAAAGCTTTGTGTAATATTTCACATGAGAGTTATTTAAGTAAAGAGCTGAAATTCCAGATCGTAATTGATCTGCATATCAGCTGATCGAACATCCTGTCATCATTTCACTGAACCATACATTATTGAAATGAAATCAGAAAAAGAAGACTTATTAGGTTTTTTTTAATTGTCAAAATGAATAATTCAATAAAAAAATAATCGACTCAATAACAATCTACATCTTTATAGTCGTGATATATGTAGATCTACATGCAGACAGGCCATTCAGGAAATCAAGGTCAGCAGCTGTGTAGTCTACCTTTATGTAAATTTTGTCATAGCTATGAAATGAAGTCACCAGTCATGGAAACCCCATGAAGGAGGAGCATTATGATATAAAACTTTTAGCCCAAAGGAGTTGCCCTTTCTTGACAATCAGTGAGGTAAGTAAAGTTTTCCTGTTTATTTTTCATTTGCTGTAGTGAATGAATCTATTTATTTATTTATTTTTATTTTTTTATGAAAAATTTGATAACATGCAAGCAATAGAAGACCTATTTCATTACAGCAATTAGCTCAGCTACATATCACTCTGTATTTCTGTCTTTTGCAAACACCTTTTAACAAGCTGTCCTTAAGAGTGGTTGACAAATTAGCTTTTTGTGGTTGACAATATTTGCATTTGGTATCTTGCATTTTTGCTCTGTTGTGTACTTCGGACTGGAACGCCCTGTACGCTGTGAGTGGTTGTGATTTGAGTCTTTACTTAATTATTCCTATTGCAGAGGTGATTATTTATTTGCCAATCAGTGAGGGTTTATAGAAATGTTTTGCAAATAAATTGCTTTGCCTTGGTTATCTTCATGTTCGGTTTTCCTGTTTGTTTGTTGTTGTTTATTATGAGACAATTTTCCTTTTTTTATTAACAAAAACCATCACCTACTATTTCACTGCTAGATTTAACTCCCTTTCTCTTACATCGTACAATACAATTAAATAAGATTTTGTGAATATACACTTTTTTTTTTTAATGATCATTTTATATATTTGTATATTCAGGATAAACTGCGGGCAAGAGTAAAATGAAACGCTCAAAATCACGATCAAAACTGGTATCTTCTAGTACCACAGAGTTACACAGTGTCCTTTTTTACCACTCGAGCAAACGGTTCCCCTGGGAGTATCTGTTTTACCAAGAACACAGTCAGGAGAAACTGCACGAATTGCTGGCTACCAGACCTCATGAGTTCAAACACTGTAAACTTAAAATGGAGCGACATGATCTGGCATACGCAAAACCTTTCAACGATCCGACCTCTGCCATCCGCATCAGTGGAATAGATTATGTGGCCAGATCCTTTCCTGGGGATGAGGTGTGCGTTCAGATCTTAAGCGACGATCCGTTGACGGGGAAAATAGTAGGATTGCTGAATAGATCTGAAGAATGTTGCACCGTTATCTGTAGGATGAAAGGACGCAGACAACTAGTTACGCCTGTCAAGAATAACATGACCATGATACGCATCCTTCAAAAACTCCCTGAGGAGAGTATATTTGAGAATCCACTGTTAGTTGTCAAAGTGATGAAATGGGAAAAGGATTATATGTTTCCTCTTGGAGTTGTAACAAAAGTGATCTCAGAAGAGGAGCATTTTAACGAATTTCTGAAAGTAGAATGTGGCATCAAAGACGCTCCTCCGAAGTTCCAACCAAAATGTGACAGAGATGAATATGAAAAAAGACAGAGCTTCATCGAAGACAAAACATTTACCATCGATCCCAGTACTGCAGAAGACTTGGATGATGCCTTTAGTCTGGGGGACAGGGGAGAACAATATATGATTGCAATTCACATTACTGATGTAGCAAGTTACATAAAGAAAGACAGTAAGGAGGATATATTTGCAAGGGCCCAAGGTCAAACATTTTACCCTCCTCCTGAAGTGCGTGCAAAACCAGCTTTCATGTTTTCAAGAGAAGCGAGCACTGAATACTTAAGCTTACTCCCGGGTAAGAAACGGAAGGCCATATCCTTGGTAATGATGATTAACAAGGTCACCAGCATGATAGAGTCCATCTCTTTCACTCTTTCCCATGTCCGTTCTAACAGAAGGTTTTCATATGAAGAGGCAGACAAAATCATACAAGATTGTTGTTTGGATAAAAAAGAAGCACCCCTTAAATTTTCCACTGAAGAAGAGTGTGTTGCTGTGGCCTATTGCTTTACCAAGGTGCTTAAAAGGTTCCGCTTGGAAGGGAGCTGGAGCATTGGACAAAGAAAAGGAAACAGTCGAGCCCATTGCATGGTAGAAGAGCTAATGAATTTCTATAACAATGCAGTGGCTGAAACACTCATCTCCAATGAACAAACAAGAGATCTCACCCCACTAAGATGCCACTCTAAGCCAGATCCTGTACTGCTTGACCAGTTTAAAACAAGATACTCTGCCTTGCTGCCTTTCTCTCCTTATCTTTCACAAATCTGTGAAGTTGCAAGAGCAGGATTTGAAGAAACCGAAAACAATGTGACTTTCATTCATGTCTTGACACCTGTTTTCGAGCAAATGAAAGCTTTGGCGCAAGAAGGTGATTACCACAGGCTGGTTCATCTTATTATATCGGACGAAATCCACCCTACGCTACTTCACATGGCGAAGGAATTCAAGGAAATTCAAAAGAAATCTGTGACCCTGAGGTCATGCTCCAGCTTGAACTCAAAACTAGGACATTACGCTTTGCAACTCAATGCATACACAAGTGCTTCCTCGCCTATGAGACAGTATCTAGACCTGATTCTTCAGAGGCTTCTCCATAGCGTGCTCTCTAAAAAAAACCAATTGGACATGGATTACATGATGGCTGAAATCGAACGGTTCTGCGACGAATGCGATTATACTGAGGATGTTGACTCAGAGTCATCAAGATTCGTAAGTCACACTAAAAATAGTTCTGGAGATGTGACCAAACTGGCAGTGGTGGACCGGTTTTCTCCAAAAGAACATGCGTTTCTTATCTCGGTTCCTCTTGACAGTATGTCACAAATAAAAATTCAGTACAGAAACCTAAAGGTAGTTGAGCAGCCTGAGTATAGCCATCACGCCAATTCCTGCACTCTCTACTGGAAAAGAAGAGTGTATTCATTTTCTGAGAAGTTCATTCCACAGCTGCATTCTGATATGAACCTTGTAATTCCGATCTCCGTTACAAAATGGACTGCAATTATATCTGCAGTTAAAGATGAAGCCTGGGTCAAGGTCACAGAGTGCCTTCAAGATGAACGAGAATATAATGTAAAACCTTTGGTAAATTCACACGCTTCTCCGAATATGCCGAATCATTTCAAAGAGTGGAAAAAGAAACTCGAGTTAAAAGAAGTGCTACGAGTGCAGCTTGGCACCGATGTAATCAATGGGGAAAGAATGCCTGTAGTAAATCTCCTTACTGTCAACAAATTCTTCGATGTTTGTCTGGAGCACGCAAGAAATCCAATCACGTGTTTCACAAATGACACAGCATGCTGTAAATCGCAAACAGATTACAGAGATTATAAGGAATACATGAACATTTGGGGGAAGCTCTGTTCAATGGACACTGCCTACAATGCTGTGGAGGAAAATAATAGTGTGATTCTTGAAGGTGTAAGAATAACATGGATGGAAACCACCGAAAAATCTCTCGAAGGTTTCTTCGAAATAACACCTACTCAGGTGAAAGACTGGTCTCTTGAATTTGACCTGACAAACTGTTACCTGTGCATCAGATTGAGGAATCAATGTGCTGAAAAGGCAAAAACAACTAAGTGCAATGGCTCTAGCCTTTCCGATTTGCAGAACACACTCTTCTTTACATGGGTTGCACATGGTATTCCTACCGAAACAAAAAAGCAAAGAAAGGAAAAGAAGACGAATAAAAACTCACAAACCACCAAAATACAGTTTCAAATAAACCACAGAAATACGACACATGTACCACCTGAAGTTAAAAAGAAGGAAACTCAGTTCACTGTTGAACTCATTCCAAAGAAAATTCCATACGTGTAAGTTATATACCATTTCAAATTCTAACAAATGTTATGATCTTGCGCACAATGTGTACCTGGAATTATAGCTGTATATACATTTATAGAGCTGGAATTCATCATGTAAATACAAATGTGAATGTTACACATTGCTTAAGTATTGATTGTAATGATAAATTTTCAGACAATATGAGCATGCTATTGACAACATACATGAAGCTAATGACCTGGTGAAGAAGATTGCAACTGGGAAAGTTTTAAATGCTTCTAGTAAGCTTGATCTTAACTCACTTTAATAAAAAAATGTTATCTTCGAATGGCCTATATCGATTATATTTTATATACCACCACTTCATGCACTTGAAATCACTTCAAGCAATACATTCATGTATTTTATTTTTTTTACTAGTTGGACTTGAAGAGCTACATTCAGTCGACGAGTACATGGACAACGCTCCAAACCTGCCACCATTGAATGAAAGCCAGAAAAGGGCAGTGCAGGAGGCTTTTAAAAATCCTTTTACTGTGATCCAAGGACCACCAGGTACACTTTGTTAAAAAGAGCAGCTCGACAAAATATAATACAACCGCAATTCCAAAAAACGTTGTGCAAAAAACCAGGATGCAATGATTTGCAGATCTCATGAGACCAGATTTCTTTTACAATAGAACATAGAACAGATATTATATATTTTAAACTGAAACAATTCACCATATTAAGGAAAAAATTAAGGTCATTTTAAATAGTTTTTTTGTTGTCATCCATAATTTTAATTTAGATTCATCTCGACCTTACTGACGTGACGTCACTCCAGGTCTTGTTCTCTGACTGGAAACCCTGAAGACTGAGCTGACGTCACCCAACCCCGTTTTTCTCACTCAATGCAACAGAAAACTTTTATTAGTTCTCCATTTACACGCACACACTCCCAATTGGACATATGAGAGTTTGCAAATTATTGCATTTTGGTTTTATTAAAATTTTACACAGCAACCAGACTTTTTTGGAATTAGGGTTGTATAAAAGATCATTTTATTTGTTGTCAGTATTAAAACATCTGAGTATTAGTGCCTTTATGCATCTATCTATTCAACAGGTACTGGTAAAACTGTGGTTGGAGTTCATATTACATATCACTTCTACTTGAAGAACAAGGCTTTTGAAGCAGCATGTCCAAACCCAAAGCCACCAACACAGGGACAAGGTGCATCTGCAAAAGAGAGAAAAAAAAAGAAGCTTGCCATTCTGTATTGCGGCCCCTCCAACAAGTCTGTGGATATTGTGGCAGGTGAATTGGGACAGCAGGGATCTCTGACACACAGTACATTCACTGCAGCACAGACCTGTTAATTAACAATAATTTTGAGCAGAATAATAAAGAAATATTTAAACTCTCCAGACTTCCAGACCTGGCTGAAGTGTCTTTCTGCTTTACAGTTTTGTAATAAATAGTCATTAAATGTGCAGCTTTATGAGTTTATAAGTTTATTAGAGGGACTGCACATGTAGGACGTCTTGGGGACACATTGAGAGAGGCACAATTGAGGTGGTTTGGAAATGTGCAGAAGAGGGACATGGGGTATATCGGTAGAAGAATGCTGAGGATGGAGTCGTCAGGAAGGAGGATGGCCAAGGAGGAGGTTTATGGATGTGGTGGGGGAAATTGGTTTAAAAGAGGCAGATGTAGAGGACACAGTAATATGGAAACGGATGATCCGCTGTTCAACTTTTCCTAATTGTATGATAGAAATACATTTTTCTGCTATATCTAATAGTAAATACTGTCAGTATATGATAATCTGATAATAAAATAAATAATATTTACAAGTATGTTACTGTATTACAGAACAGTTAAGCAAAGTCATTAAGCCTCTTCGGATCTACTGTGATCAGATGGAAATGCGAGAGTACCCCTATCCTGGAAGTGATCTTAAGCTCTGTCGCAGATCTCTCCGTGATGAGAAACTAAAGGAAGAACTCAGGTAAAAAATATACAAAAAAAAAGGATTTGCTTGAAATTACACACAGTGAGATGGACTGTCAAATAGCAGGCATTTTGGTATTTGGCATCAGATGCATCATTGCTCAGGTGAAATTCCCTGTAATGGTTTGCGCTTATATGAGCAGAAGAGCAGAATGTACATACAGAAGAACAATGCACACTCCTCTACATCAGGACATCCTGTATCAGACAGGAAAAGAGGCTAAAAAAAGCCTCCACACCACCCTTAGTATTCCGAGTCTGTATTCTGTTGTGTTCGTTGTATGTTGCATTGTGTGAGGGTCCCATTCCCAACCAGAGTTTCCAGCCTGCCTTAGCCTGCCTTGATCCCGCCTCCACATTGATGACATCATGACTGGTGCTCCTATTTAAGGAAGATGAATAGAAGCAGCTGGAGAGGATTGTTGTAGTGGGTTTTGGTGGTGGAGTTTGTGCTTGGCTTACTTGGTATACGGTTGTTCTGGTTTTGACTTTTGTCCGTATTTTGACCGTGACCCTGGCTCATAACACTCTTTTGTATGGAGCCTAAGATTTGATGGTGCAGCTTACTATCCAGGTCCCATAAACAAAAAATAATTACGCCCACTTAGGTTGTGATTCCTATTTATCAGTGGGTAAACCGTAACAAAATAATCCGCATTAGCTCCTACTTTTCAGTGTAAATAACCAACACATATGCCAATAACTATTATTATTATTATTTAAGCCATATTAGAAATATTAGAGAAGTATTAAGTGTGTAGAAAAAGTGTGTATCCAGTAGAACCTATAGGAAATCCACATGACAAAAAACGTTGTGGCTAAAACTGCAAGTGAACGCTATCTTCTGCTGTTTTACAGACACATCTCTCTGATGTATTTGGTGCGACAACCTGAAAATAGCCATTCAGTGGAGATCAACCGTTTTGAAAAAGGCAGTGTGGAGTTTGACAGTGAAAGGTAAAGGAAACTGTGGGTATTAGGTAACATTATGTTAGCTAGCAAAACATTTAGAAGATAAGCAAAGAAATCAGAAAGTGGACTCAATAGATTACTGTCTTTATAATAATTATGTTAAAAAGTTTTCACTTTTGTTTTTCAACCATTCAACTTTCCATTATGCTTAATATGCTTAATAGTATATATCCATAGTATCCATGTGTTGTATGGCTATTTTTTTATTTGTCTAATCTGGGTGTCATCTTGTATTTTGACTGCTAAAGTTATATATTTACAAAATTCAGGTAGTCAGTAGTGCACAAATAGTTCAACAAGCTTCTGCAAGACGCTTTCAAATTCAAATTTTATTTGTCACATACACATTCATACAGAGTACAACATGCAGTGAAATGCTTTTTACGACTGCCACAGATTTTTTAGGGATAGTTTACACAGGTTTTAAGGACTTTGTTTGTGCATAGAGGGACCAAGGCCAAAAAAAACCATTATGGTAGCATGTTTGGCTTCAGGAGATCAGCTCACATTTTTCAGGACATTTGGAAGTTGGGTGTTAGTCAGTGAGAACTTAGAACAATGAACTATTGAGGGAATTTGTAATCATGAAACTTTTTCAATGAGCTACAACTGAATATTATCTCTGCACGCTAGTCCAGCATGACATTTTTCACTGATTCCTTATCATTTTCTCCCAAACTGACTACTTCTATGCGTTTTTTTTGCAGCAAGACGGTAAAATGTTAGTCAGTGATGAGTCAGCAGTAATTTGCTTACATAGCATGCACATCCTTTCTCAAACATCCTTCCTAGGTTTTAAGTGTTAAAAAAATTCACACTTCCCCAGAGTCAGCACAGGTGTGGTCAAGCAAAATAACTCTAAAGTTGGTGAACATGAGTGCCAATGTGTTCTTTTACTGTGTATTATAAAGTAAAAAACCAATGGTGTTCCTCCCTATGGAACCTAATACAGGTTAAGAGGTTTTGCAAAAAGAATAGTAGAAGATCCCTAAATCCAAGTGTGGCAACTAAAATTAAAGAAAGGCTGTAAAAGAACAATAAAAATTATATTTACAGATACAAGAAAGTGTTGAAGATGGCTCAGAGAGAAGAACTTCTGAAGCATGACGTGATCTTGTGCACCTGCTCGACTGCTCTAAAACCGATCCTAAAGAAGACCATGGACTTCAGACAGATCCTAATTGATGAATGTGCCATGGCCACAGAACCAGAAGCCTTCATTCCTTTAGTCTCACATAATCCAGAACAGGTGAGGATACCAGAAGTTCAAGATAGTGATGTAAAACGGTAATTTTGGAATATGTCCAATGTTTTCCACACAGATCTTAGATCATGTCTGACCCTCTTCACATCATTTGGAATAATGCATTATGTTGTGCACGAATAATAGAGAACAAATAATTGATTGGATTTATTGGAGCTGCCCTCATGAGGCTTAATTTTGTGTTTGAATTTATAATTGCGAATTCAAAAGGTTTATAATATATAACTATTTCTTTTGTAGATTGTGCTTCTGGGTGACCACAAACAGATTCGTCCAATTGTAACATGTGACCGTGTTAAGGAGCTCGGCATGGGAAAGTCCCTCTTTGAACGATACATGGACAGGGCATTGATGCTGGACACACAGTACAGAATGGTAAATAGAGAGACAACTATAAATACAGTCCATTTCTGACCCCTTTAAAAAAAAAAAAAAACATAATCTTGCCCAAAATTCACATTCAACTTTTGTCTCTTGCAGCATGAAAATATCTGTAATTTCCCCTCGAACGAATTTTATCAGGGGAAATTGCAGACCGGAGCAAAGCAAAGAAAGTGTCTTTTGCTAAACAGAAATAACAGACCCACTGCTATCCTATTTGGTCATGTTGAAGGAGAAGAGTTCAGTTTATCAATTTCTACAACAGCTGGAAATGAATTTTCAGCAGCCAATGAACTGGAAGCAATGCAAGCGGTAAGACTGATGTTCAACATTAGTCAAAGGATTGAAATAATCTCTAGTCAATGCAAATATCTTTAAAAGAAGAGCTCTAGCATTTATTACAACATACTCGCTCATCACCAATCTCTCTTTCACTGTCACTAATCAGGTTCAGGTTGCAAGCCGGTTAATTAGCAGGTCTGGTGTGGAAGCAGTGGACGTTGCCATTCTCACCCCCTACAATGCACAGATGTCAAAAATCAAGGAGATTTTGTCAAGGAAGAAAAATCAAGCCGTTCAGAATGTCAATGTTTGTACAATTATGAAGAGCCAAGGTAAATAACTGCTGCACACCACATAGAGTACCGTTCAAAAGTTTGGAATCTCTCAGCAAATTTTTCCTAAAACCTCACACTTTGATTAATTGAATAAGTAGAAATAAAGAAAACGTGGCATGGTTAGAAATTACGTTGGTAATGTGGCATTTGCCCTAATTTCTGAAACACCCCTTACAGATTTGCCTTGATGAGAATTTTCATATCATCCTTTCAACCTGGCTTAGTCATTTCTCACATTTCTCAAAACAATGAGTCTAAAGAAATCATTTTTTGGCCATTTTAAGGAAACAGAGGCCACGGGAGTGTTTTATTCACTTCCTTACTCAGGATGGACGTATACAAATTGACATTTTTTTACATATTTTCATCTGCAAAAAATTATTTATGTATAATTATTAGTAAATGTGCTGTACTTTTTATTATTTAAAAATTGGCCAATAATTTGTGACCAATATTTAATATGTAGATTGATTTCTCCTCGCTAAACTGTTTGTTTCTCAAGCATGTTCTCTCAACACCAACGCTGCTACGTGAATATGACTATGGAGACCGAGGCGTGTCCTGGAAGTCACATAGAATATAGATTACCATGGTAGCGGTAGAGCTGCGACTTCTTTAAGACGTCTGGTTTTATTTGATATGTCTGTACTACAAAGGCCTGTTTGAGAAAAGGCCATGTGCTGGAAGCCAGAAGGTACTTCAATGTACGATTTGCTGTTTGTCTGGACCGAATAAATAAACACGAACTATCTGTACCATATTGAATTGCATAGCATCATATTTTCTCTAATGCATCTTTGTGGAATGAAATCGGAATTGGATCACACTGCATCGTATTAAGGGTGAACTGTATAGCAACGGTAGCTGCTTCACGTGTATCTTCAATGCAACTGATACAAGTGCAACTGATGAATCACCTCGTAACACGATTGCTTAAGATTTCAGTGTGCCAATGTGTGCCAATTGCCAGTGTGCTAAATGCCAATGGAACACCAGAGTAACGGTTTATAAAAATGTTATGAAATATCAGATGTTTCCAGCCATAACGTTTAATTACAAGAACAATGTCTAGACTGTATTACTGATCAATCTATTGTTTTTATATTTTTTGAAACGTAAAAAATGCGTTTTCCGACCGATTGCACCGGGCTAAGCCGGTATACTGAACCCATAATATCAAATTACAGGGTTATCAAATTGTAAATATATGCATAAAAGTGTATGGTGTGTGTGTGTGTGTGTAGGGAGCGAGTGGCGTTACGTGATCATCTCTACAGTCCGTTCCTGTACACTTGCTGAGATCGAAAAAGAGCGGCGAAGCAAATACATCAGCAAAGGTTGGTTGGGGAAGAAACTTGGCTTCATCACAGACCCGAACCAGGTCAACGTTGCTATTACACGTGCTCAGGATGGACTCTGCATTCTAGGTACAAAACATCAAAGAAAATATCCACCAGAAATAACCATTGTTTTACAATAATACTGACAGCCAGGTGCAACTTCAGTTATCTGGGCAGGATACCAGTCTATCAAACATTAAGCACTCATTCAATTATTCACAAGTTTGTACATTCAACTAATGTTTGGTATTGTTTTACAAGTTTAGAAGTATTGATGCATGCTAAAAAGTTGGATCAGTATTTATGCAGTGGCGTGTTTTACATGACAATCTTCAGTCAGGCAAAGTTTTTGTATGCAGCCGAAAGTGTATTTCTGGTTGGTCACAAAATGATCTTATTTGTCTTGTTTGATTAAAGTGGGGACAAAACTAAATGTAACAAAATAAAATTGTCATTTGCACTCTAATGAATAAGGTAAACAATTTGTCATGGTTACATTGACTACATCTTCTCAGGAATGAACCTTTTAAGTGAACTTCAAGTTCCCCAGAGAGTGTAGCAGATTAGTGCATTCAATTTCATCGGGTTGAATATCTTAGTTTCCCAAATATTTCCAAGTTTATTTACAAAGACCAAAATCACAAGCTTCATCTCACCTGGCAAAAGTCAATAGAGGAAGTTCGAGGATGTGTATTTAGAAAGAGATTCTTCTCTACGGCTAGTAATCATATAATCATAATCTACTGCTCATAAATTATACACCAGGTAATGATCATTTTTTGTTCTTTTTTTCAGGTAACCGTCACCTATTAAATTGCAGTGCGCTGTGGGGACGCCTGCTGTCTCACTACCAGACAAAAAACTGTGTGCTGGACTCAGCTAAAGACATTAAAGTAGGTTTTTGACCATTTCAACTGTTGGCCAGACCTTTTTTTTTAGTTACGTTCAGAAATGAAAATGTAAAAGCTTTAAGTAAAAAATAATGCTTGTGTCAACAGAGTATGGAAAGTATTTTATATATATATAATTTTTTAGATTTATATTACAATTAAAAAATAAAAATGTATGAAAACTATTTTTGTATGAATCAGTGGAAATATATAGTGAATTTCAGTACGATTTACCTCCTTACATTGTAAATTGTTTTTTAGTGCCAGAAATGTGAGTGAGAGTTTGAGTATGTGGAAAAAAATACAAAGTTAAGGGTTAATGTCCAAACAGAACTCATTTTATTTTTCCACATTAAAGCTGCAATAACTTGTGTTTTACAAATAAATGATCTTATATATATTGTAATTTATATCTTGTAATAAATACACACACCAGCATTGTATTCTATTAATAAAATCTAGAATCATTATTTAGGTGTTAAAACTGTCTGAGATTAATGAACACCAGTGCATATAATACGAATGTTGTATAAATTGGTTGTACAATTAAAACAATAAAAAAAAAAAGAAAAGAAGTGAATCATGCACACGGAATACAGTTTCATAAAAGAGCAGAATAAATTCACCTGAGATTAAGTCTTGCACACAGCGATGGCAAAGATTGTGCTGCAAAAAAATGACTTGATAAACTTTAAGGAGAGCCTTATTGTTGTTTTTTTTAGCTCAGAAACATCCTTTTCTCTATTCTTTAAATGATATTTTATTATAAGTCACAAATCACTAGCCTGGGCGCCCAGGAAAAAGCGTTTTTGCTATAGCGTCCAGGGGAAACAAGTACATGAATCGACCATCCTGTATAAAATATTACACTGTTTAAGGAAGCACCAATTGTAAAAATAAAAAAAACACAGATACTGAGAGCACACAGCAAATAATATTAATATTAATAATAATAAAACGGCTACTGCATTAATCGTCTCATCTCTGCTAGCTGCTATAAGGTTATAATAACAATTCTGTATAGAATACATGACTTATCCAATTATTAATATAACTTACAAAACGTAAAAAGCTAATGTATTATATTACAAAATGTAAAGCAGATCACCTTTACAGTAAATACTTGCAGTAAGCCAGAGAATGTAGTCTTGTCATTTAAATAAATGTCAAGAGTAATCATGTAAACATCAGTCTGTGTGTGATTTCAGTCGAAAGGATCTTCTGCTTGGGATCACCAGATGTCTGATGTTTATGAAAAATCCTACAAGAAAACAAAAATTATTAAAATGTCTCCCATAACATTTGGAAGGAACGAATTGACTAGTCAACTTAATTACAAACCCGATTCCAAAAAAGTTGTGAAACTGTACAAATTGTGAATAAAAACAGAATGCAATCATGTGGAAGTTTCATATTTCAATATTTTATTCAGAATACAACATGGACAACATTGGGGGAATTGGTGATCCTCTGCCCATCTTGACTTCTGAGACACTGCCACTCTGAGAGGCTCTTTTTATATCTATTTATGTTGCCAGTTGACCTAATAAGTTGCAAATTGGTCCTCCAGCTGTTCCTTAAATGTACATTTAACATTTCCGGCCTCTTATTTCTACCTGTCCCAACTTTTTTGGAATGTGTAGCTCTCATGAAATCCAAAATGAGCCAATATTTGGCATGACATTTCAAAATGTCTCACTTTCAACATTTGATATTTTATCTATATTCTATTGTGAATAAAATATAAGTTTATGAGATTTGTAAATTATTGCATTCCTTTTTCATTCACAATTTGTACAGTGTCCCAATTCTTTTGGAATCGGGTTTGTAAATAAACATTAAATGAAATTGTTTTACACTAGGACAACAAAATGGATGAAGCCGAGCACATGCAGGATACGAAGTCAAGAATATTATTGGTCTCACCAGAAAACATGAGTAGGAGGTAGAGTCGAAGAGAGAAGGAGAAGCTGATGGAGAATCCCACTGCCTCGGGGAGTGGAACACTAAAGAGTCTGCTCTGATCGAAGAGAGGAAGAGACTGGAGCACAGCGACAGCTAGAACAGAATCGCTCTTAGTCCGTAAATAAGCACTAAGTCAGGTTTAAAGCTACTGCAGTAAACGCAAGCCTTGTTTTTAATGTTCCCCAACCTGCCCTGTCCCCTCAGCTTCGCCCCTGAGACTCTTATGCAGGCTGAAAAAATGTACAAAGACAAACCAGACAACTCCAGAACCATATACAAATAATAGCATAATATAGTATAAAATAAATAAATAAATAATTGTGCAAACATATTGGTTTCTTTTGCAAAGCACCAGTGAGTATGAAAACCTTCCCTGGGTTTCTCTTTAACATAAACACTTTAGTAAAAAACAAATGGGATTGATTTCTGAGAATAAAACATTATTATGCAGCATTCACAGCATTCCATACTGCGGCATCGCATTTCAGAGAAATTGTGTTAATATAAAAGCACAGTTTTTGCTGCATTTGATAAGTGGAACACTAAACATTTCACACACAAAAAAGCCAAACTGTCAATACTGTTCAAACTCTGACTTTGCTTTTTTTTTTTTTTAATGAACTAAACACTGATTTTGGTCTAAACGCAATTCACTTTATGTCCCTTTCATATTAAAATGCAATCAGTGTCCAATCACAGCCCAGAGCTGTTCTAGGGGGGCATGGCTGCAATCAGAGATCAGAGTCTAGACGGTCTTCCTCACCTTCTGTTAGAGTGGTGAGGGGATACAGCAGTGCATGGCGAAGACAAATCAGCATCCTGAACTTGGCATCGAGCTTTAGAACCGGGAACGCAAGCCTATTGTGCGCCCACAAACACACACATACAAAAATAGATAGATATTATAAAATAAAAAACTCCAGAGAGAAATTGTTGTGAAAGTCAACAAGAAAGGATGGATAATGGAAAACTTAATGAATGAACGGCAAGCCGTGTTACAGACACTGTCTTTCGTTAAAGCCTGTGTAAAGTTCATTTGTTTCAATGTAGGCACCTGCGGCTTATAGACACAGGTGGATAATCAAAATAAAAAAACAATTTAATTCAGTGTGTGCGGCTTATATTTAGGTGCACTTAGTAGTCCGGAAATTATGGTACATCCAAAATGAATATGAAAGACACTTAAAATAAACAGCATGTGGTGTCAATGATTAAATTAAATTAAATACATTTTTAATTTGTATACACGCTTTTAGCAATGGTCATTGTCTCAAAGCGGTTTTACACAGATAATGTGATTCACCTCTAGAGGCCGCTCTCCTACGGTATAATGTAACCCGGAAAAACTATCAGGATGGATTTTTGCTGATAGTTCCAGCAATCAACAATCGGTGCCAATTAATTGGGAAAAAAGTTATGAATCGGTCGACCTCTGCTGAACACCTACAAACCTTAATACAGATCTAATGACTCACCTGAAGACCTCGGAGATGCTCCACAGGTAAAAAACCCAAAAGACCACACTACGCTCCTGCATCTCTGGCAGACTGCCAAAAACCACAAACAGGATGACGTTCCTCCCCATCACCTTCATGCACCACACCAGAGGAACAATCAGAAATATCGCATGAGGCAACACGGATTGTGATTTCTACATGAGTTTGACAAATGTAAAAGTCTGAAGACTGAACAGTGAATGAGAAGAGTTTATTGATTCAAAATCACATAGAATAAAAGGCATTAAAATGTCATGCATGAGAAAGAAAATCAGGCATGGTATATGTGCATGATGTGGAACAGCTGAAGAGACTTGCCTGTATCATGGCGGGGAAGACGGGAGTCCTAACAAGACCAACTGCGGCGTTAATCACCTCCAGTACGGCCAACATCTGACAGCCGTAGAGCACAGGAGCACAGGTGCTAAACGCGTTGTACAAAGCAGCTGGAGATCAAATAAATATGTCAGATATGCAGTTACAGATACAGTGTACACCTACTGTATCTCTTTTACTCAAGCTCCTGCTTTGTGTACTTTGTCCGCCACTGGTTATAAGCATATTATAAATCTTTTTGAACTCCCGTTACAGTATTCAGTCCAACTCATTTACTTGATTGATGATGTAAGATGATCATTACAGGTGAAGCCTAACCTTGGCCATACAGTATCAGATTGGCAGTCAGGAGGCTGAAGGTCCAGGAGAAGCCCAGGAACTCAAGCAAGCTGTATATGAACAAGTAGTGTCTTCTCAGAGCGCCCAGCACTGCAATTAAATCCAACACAAATCCAGACAACTTTTTTATTAAAACGTCTATCGCTATTACAATCTTTCATGTCTGAGTTTTGTCTTACCGCTGCACTGCTTCTGACGTTTGGCAGCTGCCATGCTCTCTGTGGCCTCCTAGAACAGACCATGAACACAAGAAACCTTTGAATTTTTCGCCACAAAAGATCACATTTAGTTTATGTCCCACTAGAAGGTACAACATTTTTTTTTCTGTACACTTTGTAGGAGCTCTTTCGTTGTCAGGGGTTCAGTTGATGACCAAGGAAGCTCTGATTTCCCATAATGCAGACCTCAGGTTTACCCACAGACATAGGTTTAAATGTGTGTGTAAAGCAGAAAGTCAGCGCTGCTGCTTCAAGATCACACTTTATCCAGGTTTACTGATTCTGACATCTGTATAAAGGCTTTTCATTTATTTTTTTCCGTAAAATATCAGGCAAAGAAAGAAAGAAAGAAAGAAAGAGGCTGGTGAAGGAATGTTTATCTCAGCTCAATGTATATAAGAACAGGAAGTATCTTGTTTCTTGGACATTCCACATCATTAATTATTAACTATTAGCCATTAAAATGTACAGCATACACATCATCAATAAATAAAACAAAATATTGGCAGTATACGCTGAAATACACACTCCAAACTTTCCTATTTTAAAATAAGTCACTTTTAGGAGGGGGTACAGGAGAACAAGCTGTATATTGATGCTGTACTGTAATAGTATCTTATTGATGTTCTGCAACGTTATATGAAACTATAAACACGGACATCATTCAAGAATGTGTTTTTTACTGTAAAGTCACATTAGTATAATAAGAGCAGAGGTGTAAAGTGTAGCTGGAAATCATACTTGAGTAAAAATAGATACCTTACTGCAAAACTTTACATTACAAATCACAAATTCCAATTTGACTTGAGCAAACGTCCTCAAGTATCTGATTTAAACAGAACTTAAGTATTTGTCTCATATTGAACATAGGTTCAAAGATGTACTAGTCCTCAACACCAAGGCACAAAAATCCAAAAACAGTTGTGAGGGGTGGTGGTTTCCTCAAATATAAATCTAATTGTACACCTCAACAATGCTTTAACCAACAGGATCATGTCACAAAGTAGAAAAAACTTTAGTATTCAATGGACAAATAAAATGTATTCAGAGCTGCTTGTGATTATGGGAGTGTTGAGCCTTAATGAGGTCTTTAATAGAGGTTCCAAATGTAACTAATAACTGTCATTGGCAATTTACATATAATGTACATCTATTAAATCAAAGTACAACTCACTTCTTCCCTTGATACTTAGTAAAACTAGAAAGCAGCCGAAAATATTACTTAAGTACATGAATGAGGTACATTTACTTAAATACTTTACACCACTGAATAAGAGGAATAAAAAATCTATTTAGGACATGCTGTTACTGCGAAATATGCACAACCCTGTGTATTTGTATTTCATCAGAAACACACAAGGTGTTTGTTTTTTTCCGCTCACCACTCGTCATTGATAATCAACCTGCATGCTGACAGTTATCATGATGTATCATGATACTGATTCCAAGTTTGAAGCACAAACACTTTGTAAATCAGTGTATATTATTTAACATATTATTTAACACTTATTTAAAATTTTGGGTTCTGTGAATGAAGTTTAGGATTATACACTGAAGATGAGGAACATGTTTGCCTAAAATACCAGATTGTATTATTATTTGTGAAATTCATTGACTGTCTTTGGCATTTTTAAAAAGCCATGTGACTGTAAAGAGGTAAAGCTACCCAAGATCATGATGGATGGATGGATGGAAGGATGAAGGTGGCTCAGCAGTATCTAGAACCCATCCTGCCTTAATAAACCTCAAAAGAAATTTACCTGCTGAAGATCCATTTCAGACTTTGTTTGGGAGATCAGTTGGATCCACTGCAAGATGCTGAGATGCTACATCCTTTAACCCACACACACACACACACACACACACACACACACACAGGTTTGATCTAATCGGTCCTGAAACCCTACATTATCTCAAACATACACTTTTTTTTTCCTATTTTGATCATCTTACCTGCTACACACTCTGATCCCTGATCCACTTCCGGAACACAGTCCACAGAGTACGAGGACACTTCACTGCGATTTGGAGCGCTGTGTGTGTGTGTGTGTGTGTGTGTGTGTGTGTGGGCGGAGACATCACTGCAGTGCCGGAAGTCAAGCCTCTTGTTCATCCTCATGTATTATTCACAATAGTTTATTATCATATGTTGGTATTACTATATGTCCATTGTTTTTTGATGTTTTTTTCCCACACAAAATTCCTCAGGGTTCTATTTTTCCCCTCACTGCAGTAAAAACCCTAATTATTGCACCTTTACGCAAATTCGACTATGAAATCTCGATCAACCTCAAGTAAACAAAATATGAAGGGTCACATAAGCACCAGGCCTCAAAGAAACACTCACTTCCATTTAGAATTCAGTTCAGCTTTATGTGTGTAGCGCTTTTAACAATGGATATTGTCCCAAAGCTGCTTTACAGCGATAAAGAGGTTTGTATAAGTTTAGTGCCTATAGGTTTATCGCTAATGAGCACGCTGTGGCATGGAAAAACTCCCTGAGATGGCATGAGGAAGAAACCTTGGGAGGAACCAGACTCATCTGGGTGGCACAGAGTATCCGTTCATTACAGCTCCATCATTGTTGAAGTGTACTGTTCAGTGATAGGCCATTAAATGCAGAACTGTTCATGCAAACTGTGTCCCTAAGCCACTGTAGAAGACTGTTGATATTAGTCCAAATCCATCCTCATCGTTTTTGAGTTGCTCAGTAACTTTATAGAGCAACAAACCTGAGTGAGCATTCAAAAATCCCAGTTCACCAAAACACTAGACCCATGATTTCTCCAGATCTGCTTCATTGCCTAAAAAAACTTATTGACAAAAGGCTTGACTTCACAAATGTAAATGTACCCCAACACCAATTGGCTGTTCCATTACTGTCGGATTTCTAAGAGAAAGCTCTGTGCCCTGCTTTAGTCTTCATTATTTGAGGTGCCAATCCATTCACAAAGTTTATCTAAAGGAGCCGACTTCTTTAGATGCCTCACAATTTCAGGTTTGTAGATGCTTGATCATCACATCAACCATTTGTCCTTGTTGAACATCCCACACCAGCCTTATTCCAGTTTTGCAGTTAATATACGACCGTTGGTAAACTCGGACACTGACGTTGGATGAGGAGGCCTGGAGTTGCTGCTGTTTCAGTTCATCTAAAAGTTGTACAGTTGGGTTGAGGTCAGGGCTCTGTGCAGGACACTGAAGTTCTTGGACTTTTTCGTGCAAAGTAGCAGAAATACCTTGCAAATTCTTCTGGAATACAACAGTTAATTCATAAAATAAAAACTCTTTCCTTGTTAAAAAATAAATAAAAGAACAGTTCACATGTTTTAGAAAACCACTACGACTCAGGACACTCAATATATAAATACATATACTGAATTAAGAGATTGTTAAAAATATTAATTCATACACAGCTTAAAACAATTTAAATATATAACTAATAACAATAATAAGATTCACATTTTTTAATGAGATTTATTTAAATAGGACAATTTTCATTTGTAAGAATGGTTATAACACATGAAAGCCACTGAAGACGAACACTCCTCTGACCAGAGGAAGTATTCCTTTTTTCTCTTTAATTTGATGTTCACGCTTTGGTGAAAAGATCTCTCCCAGCACAGCCAACCACTGGAGTCCATTAGGCTTCTCACAATGGCGCAATGAAGGAAACACAAAGTACTATGTACACTCCAGTCAACAGTTTAGAAAGTCGTGAGTGAGACCATGACAGTTAGTCTGAGCTGTCAACTATCTTACAGAGTAGATCATAGATCGAGGGGAGTGTCGCAGTGTCTGATGACTTGCTGACCGATACCAGGCATTCAAAACCGGCAGGAATTAAAAAGGACTTGTGAAAAAACGACCAGCAAAATTTCCAAAGTAAAACGAGCCATTTTGCAGTAGGCATGTGCCAATATTAATCTCTCAAATAACAATTGAGCTCAGTGCCTTGAATAAGTATAAGCGCACCCTTCGTACACATTTCGTAGTGTTGAAACCTTGAAATCATTGGCATTTAATATGAATGAACACAGTGTATAATATTCACTTGGGCAAGAAATTCAATGCAGTTTGCAAAAATGAATTACAAATAAAAAATGAATGTATAATTAGTAATTGTAAATGTACCATGAACACTGTGGGGTCTTGCCAGAGCAGGTCTGTTAGAATTAAGATCGATAACCACACACAGGTCAGAGCTATTCAACTAATGCCGTGGCTTCTAATGGTTTCATGAGTACTGTAAAGGTCTTAGGGTGAATACTTATGCAATCCCTACATCAGTATTAGTGTTAAGTGTAATCGCATGGCCTTGATCTCCGAAATCAAGTCTATTTCATTACACTCTTAAACGCAAACACGTTCAAATGGGGTGCGAATACTTATGCAACGCACTGTAAAAGTCACGGTGCCGTGACCGACACAATAAACAATACTGTGCATGTTGAACATCGTGCAATATTTTAGAACCAATCCCTCACACTGAACTGGGGGGACGGAGCAGTTTGGTACGTTCGCCTTTTAGTATTCTTATGTAACAGACAGTTTAGTTTTAGTGCACAAGTTTACTTTCAAACTGTGCAGTGTTGAATCTCGGCTCAGAAAGGTGTGCGCTGAAGTTCAAAGCTCTAGTGAAGCTTCTATGGTGTCTGTGGAGTGTAGAACCACTCTGCTATCATTAAACAGCGCGTAGTGTTATCCATTAAGCACAGCTCAACCAGGAATCTATTAAAAGAACCAATATGTAGCAGACTGATTTGTACATGCTCTCACTACACTTTTCAGTTTTAAAGGAGAAATTGCAGATTTCTCTTTCAATCTGCCCAAAATACGCCATCGTAAAGAGCTACAAGGGGCAGGCTTCATCTCATGTAATGCAGGGAGGAGTGAGGACACTGTTCACAATATATGTATGTTTTTTGGCACATGCCTACATGCAGGTCAGTGAAAAAACAAGATCATGTCCCGCTGCAGCCTTCATCCACTGGACCATTTTCAGTTTCCAATTGGATAACATAAGGGGAATGTTTTGGCCCAAAAAAAAAAAATATATATATATAAAATGATATATAAATAAATAAAAACAGCCCAAAGTGCACATTTCCTCCATCTAACCCTAAAGTATTCACTCAGCTACAGCATGTTAAAATGTTTAATGTCCAACATGCTTTAATAGTTTTGCATTTAAGCTACATGATTAATGTAACACGTAATGGAGCTCCAGACAAATGCAATCCCAAATCTCTACATACTTATTAAAGAGTCGTTAAGCCAAAATCACCACAATTCCTGGTGATGACACAGCTAACTGAAGGGGGGGGGCGGCTTTGGGGTATACGCTCTTCTCCAGCCAATCACATGTGACTGAAAAGCTCAGGTATGTAGAGGAGGGCAGAGAGCGGGCCCTCAGTAGGTCGAAAAAAAAAAAAAAAGATGCGGTTTTGTGCTCCTGTTCGTCATTTTGTAAAAAAAATAATAATAATAATAAAATAAATAAATCATTAAAAAATTTTTATATCATTCCATCATTTAGTGGTAGGCAGGAACAATCCAAAACCTAATTTGTTTGTTTGCTATTAGTCTTTATGGCGAGACAGAACACGGGTAACGGAACTGAATAAATGGCTGCCGTTTGGTGAAGCTGTTCCAAGGTCTTTATGCATGTAGCTGAGATGCAAAACTACAGAAACAAAAGAGACAAGTGTGAGCTGATCAACTACATCAAACATCAACAAGAATGAAAGTGCATACTGGGTATGACTCCCCCACCCCCACCCAAAAAAAAAAAAAAAAGAAAACATTCCTTTGCGTTTAAGGCTACTTTTACGCTGCTGCTGTCTTTATGATAATGTGTTTTCTATCCTCTAGCATTCAAGTTTGAAATTTAAAAACAAAAACCTTATATGTTCGAAACTGAAGAGATGCCCGCCCTCCCACACACACACACACACACACACACACACACACACACACACACACACACACACACACACACACACACACACACACGGTCTACACAGCTTGTGAATATCTGTAAAGAATAAATACTTGTGGAAAAAAAAGAAAAGAAAAGAAGAAAGAAGCGTCCCAACGCCATGTTCCATGCGCGCAAGTTATTTACAGAGTGAAATGCATGACCGATTCATCAACACCTAAAGGCCTTTTGTTCTTAAGGGAAAAAGTTCAAGAAAGCTTTAAGCCTGGTGCTCCTGACAAACTAGGCATGAGCGAAACCATGCTTGAGGCAAAACCCATTTTAAACCGAACTGATAAAAAATAAAAGCTATAGAGGGAAAAAAAAAAACATCTACTGCAAAAGTCTTCGTGAACGCAGCTGCTGTAAGGAAGAGCGCGGTTCCTCGTTGCAAAACTAAGCTGCAATACTGACATTGGGGTTTTGTCTTTAATAAAGCTAGCTTTTTATTAGAATAAAATTAATTTAGAATCTCCATAAAAACAAACAGAACAGGCAGGAAAAACAAAACAAAAAAAAACCGGATGCAGTATGTAGATGTGTGGAGGTGGCCGAGAGCGCTTTCTGAACGTTCCTCCTCGGAGAGAGTTTGTGATTCGAGGAACCTCTCTCAGTCCTCTAAATACTCCCATAAGTCCTTCTCATAGCCCTCGTGCACGTGCTGCAGCAGAACCCGCCGTCGGCTCTCGCAGTATCTGCATCGGAGACACGGGTAGAACAAGAACAAGGTAAGCGGCTTCGGGCTACTGAGCCGCGGGGGGGCGGCTCTGACAGGAGCGACATCATGAGGGAAAAAATAAATAAATACAGAGGTCACCTCACCTGTACTTATCTTGGACTTTCTGTTTGATATCTTGCAAGGAATCCTGGGAAATGTCTCGCTCCAGATAGCCTGAAAGCACCTCTGTGGCATTCTCCAGGTCAGCCTGATTATTCTGAAGGGTGGAAAAAGAAGGAGAACCTGAATTGGTACAGATGTGTGAATGAATGGGTGAAGAATCTAAGAATATATGGACGTTTGCGTCCCAATTTCCAGAAACGGATAATCGTATCAAAGCGCAACTCTAATACAATGTCGCACAGAAGTGTGACGGGCGGCATGGTTTTTCCACTGAGTGCATGCAGGCACCTCGAAAATGATGGACTGGTTGTTCTTCTTGAGGTAGAAGGCAAAGACGTAGGTGAACATGAGCGTTGATCGGCACTGGCACAGGACGTCCACCGCCTTCTTCAGGAACTGCACCTCGATCCACGACATGTTGTGCTGCTGCATCTCCTCCATCTTCTGCTTCACCTGTGCATACAGCTTGTGCTCGAAGCGCAAACTCTGCATGTGGTTCATGTAGCGGTTGCAGTAGAACAGATAGCGCTGCAGTGCTGCACGGGACCTCTGGGGGTGCCAACAACACAAACACACACGCTGACTCTCTCGCAGTTCTAAAAGCTTTTATTGCCATTAACTAACTTAATTCACAGAAAATAGTCCGTTATACATTCATTGATTTATGACTAGGAGAACATTTATATAGAATTTATACAATATAATTTTATTTGTAATTTAAAAGTGTTTTAATTCAAGGTAGTTAACATGAAGCGCAAATTTTAATCATCTTATTGGAAACAAATCCCCAACCCTGCCCTCTCTATGTGGCTTTAATATCTAACAGGATGTGTGTGTGTGTGAGTGAGTGAGTGAGTGAGAGAGAGAGAGAGAGAGAGAGAGAGATAATTCCTCAGTACGCACTATTCAAAATCAGCTTATTTCACTCTACAGTGAAAGACAAGTTTCTTTACTTCTCATTTCCTGCCACCTAGTGGACACGTTCTCGTTACTTGCACGCATGCAGGCAGGCGCGTCTCGCTCTCTCCGTACGCATTCACAAGTACACGTCTGCACGAGAATAAACCAGGACTTAGAACTGCAGGTTACAGGGTAAATTAGATCCTGTGAGTATTAGTAAGTAAAAATCAATTTCACTGCTGGAAAACGTTTTTAGAAGTAGCGTGAAACATATCGAATGGAGCAGTTGATTAAACAGGACTTGTAACCAAGGATGGGTAATAAATCATTACCACACGATATTGACGTATTGCTCAACCCCACATAAGCGTGATTTTGATTTCACCGATCGATAAAAACAAAAATTGAATCGCATCGCAAAAATGCAACGCAAACCATCTGCGAATAGACAATTATCCCTAGATGTTCCTTTTTTTTTTTTTTTTTTTTTTTTTGCAAATGCTTGTGTTTGCTTGAGTATTTTCAACACTGTACACTACCTCCTGGGCGTCTCGGGCCGCCTTCGCGTCATCTTCATTGTAGCGGTTGCAATTGTACCTGAAGTAAACGAAGACTTCTGTTGTGAGAGACCGCTATACCATTCACTAGGTGTGTAACAATACCATCTATTTTGTCTCAATGAAACAATTCAGGACTGAAAGACTTATCTGAATTATTAACAGTGCAATATATATATATATATATATATATATATATATATATATATATATATATATATATATATATATATATATATAAAACTTTTTATTTTTTTTTGGTCTGTATAAGACCTACTAAATGAAAATAAAAACTTAATGCACAACAGGTTCATCATATCGAAAAATAAATAAAGAAGTAAATAAATAATACACTTATAAATTCTACTAATATATATATATATATATAGTAGTATTAGTGTTGGTAATAAATGTGGCAGAATTTCACTCACCAGGCCGAGCCATGAGGTTCCCAAGGACCCAAACACACCCAACAGAACTCCGCCTTACAGTTCTGGTTACGGCAAACCATGTGGTTACAACCTCCGTCCTTTTCAATGGTAACATGGCACTTGGGACACTCCTGAATATATATTCACGCATACACACACACATTATTTCAAATTCACCATAATAATATGAGAGCAGAGGTTTGAATAATAGAACTGTTCTTAATTATTTATTTGTTTTAGGAGATTAAAAAGCATTATGACAATGTCTACAACACAATACTACACATTACTACACAATGTCTTCTGTACAACAAAAACACAGATGTTACAGCTGAATTCTAATTTGCACTACACCTTTGTATTTGCTGCAATCCAGTTAGATGTTTCGCTGTCGTCATCGCATTTTTTTATCCACTTCCTTAACCACTAGCAGGAAATAAAGACATGCACATAAATAAGAAAAAGGGAAAATTTTTAAAATAAATAAATATTTTATATAAATAAACTTAAGAAGTGTTAGTGCTCATACTGATATAGTCATGAACACACCTTACACTTCACTGGGTCATGCCAGTTCTCTCCACAATTGAAGCTAATGAATAAAAAAAATAAATAAAAAGAGTTCGATATATTAGCCAACATCCAGAAGGCACTAAAAACAGTCAGGCAACAGTCAACGTATTCAGGTTTGTTTTTTTTTTGTTCTTACCAGAACTGTCTCCCACATTTGCAGCGCACTGGTTTGGCATCGGGGTACTGGACCTTAACCACATGATGGCAGTCAGGAGCCGGACACCATTTTAAAAGTCTATTACACTGCAGGAAAAGAGCAGAATAAACATTTTCCACCACCACTCACTGAAACAAAAGAAGTCTATATTCGTGTTGACAGTTTCCCCGACGATCTATGGGAATAAAACACACACTCCTGCATATACACGTGCAATCTAGCGTTCTCTTGCTAATGACCTTAACAAAACCATTTGTGCACAGTAGTTAACCATCCTGTTTATTTCTTCACTTAAATCACTTTTTTTTTTAATCACACAAGGATAGGTATTCTTCTGAAGAACGTTCTTATAGTGAGGAAGGAATATACCAAGGATAAAACACTAATCACAGGACAACATGTACAATACAATAAGTAGGGCATACACACACTTTTACACTCCTACATAGGAAAATGTATCATAGCTAACACTCCTACCAGTAGGATTTTTGGGTGATAGGAGAAAACAGAGCTCAGAAACCCAGAGAAGGACCATGCTAAGACAGTAACCTTGTGCAAAGGTGCAATATCCACCAGGGGGCGGCAACCAGGTGTGTTTGGCTCAATGACATTACTGTATGATATTACTGTACTAGATTCACACCGTGCCTCGTCAGTGTAAGATTCTTACCTCTACAAAACTATTTGTGATTAGATGTTGGTATTTCAGCTTCACTTTCGAGTCAGTGATCAATCGCCTGCAACACACACACACACACACACACACACACACACACACACACAAACACAAACACACCAGTTACACTGGATGCTGAGTGAAGTGTAAAAATATATTGCCACGGCAGAACTTACATTACAGTGTTGTCATCAACCAAAATATCACAGTTGTGAGCAGGACATGAGATGGTCTGGATTGGAGAAAGAAAAATAAATAAATAAATAAATAAATAAATACCACACATAAAACACGTACATTATATGTAATACTTTTTGTACTTTATATTTTGATTTCTATTTGACATTTTTTTAAACTCGATTTCTAGTTACAATGTTGAACAGTTAAAAAAAAAAAAAAAAAAAAAAAAAAAGCGTTTCACTACTAGCATGTCGTTCTCTGCACGAATGTATGTGGGACAAACAAAATTTGATGTGCACCTGTAATATGACAGGGGTCTACAATGCACCTACGATGACAATTTCAGACCCCTCCATGATTTCTAAGTGGGAGAACTTGCAAAATAGCAGGGTGTTCAAATACTTATTTTCCTCACTGTATATAAAGTAAATATTCGTTCTGGACATCATAGCGTTATTCTTTTCAATTATTCATTTATATGAAATATATTATCAAATATTCATTTATCCTGTATATAATTCATTGTATATCCTAGATTACCTTCGTATCTAGATATCGTGTGTATATACACTGTGCACCCCAAGTCATCAAAGGCAACAAAGAATGCATATAGTTTCCCTTCTTTTTAAGCCCGAAAGCATGCTGTGTTTCGTTCCATTCTCTTTTTTAGAGCATTTGTCTGCTACAAAAGTTTTCAAACGTGATTTTTTCTACGTTCAAATGCTCGTTTTCAATGTTTGTATATTTTATTTACGCATGAGTCATCTATTTACTTGGATGCCATCTGCAATTATTATTAAAAACAATACAAAAGCTGATTTACACAAATTGCTTCACCTTGCATACTTTTTTTTCCGGTTTGTTTTTTTTAACAGAAACAACCCAGCATGAGTGGATTTGTTCAAAGGAGAAATCCCCCATGCACTCATCAACAAGCAGCTTTAAGGTTTAAAGTAAAAAAAATTTTAAGTACACTTTTATACATAAATACCCTAAAATATTTTTATCAGATTAATCGAGAAAGATAAAATAAAAATCGTTCGATTAATTGATTATCAGTATAATTGTTAGTTGCAGCCATAGACATCTCATATTGTACATTTTTACATCCCATAATTCTCTACACATATTGTGCCTTACACACAAATGATAAGTTGCATGAGTGCAGAATATGTCCATATATTCTTAGTGTACTTGCTTACGAGCCCCTGCACATTTTTCACTGCCATTTCCTATATTTATTTATATTTATTTGCTGTACTTTTATCCACTTCCATTCATCAATCGATTACATGTTAGTTTTTATGCTGGATGTTTAACCAGTCAATAAAAATAGTGTCTCATTATCTTAAGTTTCGTTTAAACGCATACAGAAAACACACACGAGAACAATATAACAATAATTAGTGTGTACTAAATGCTTTTGCCATCTCAAAATGGACATGTACTAAACTGGCTTGAACCATTCACAGGATCGTTAGTAGAACTTGCCTGGCCCATTCCCTCTTCTATAATTTTGGTGGTCAAGTAATCCCCCCAACACTGCATACAGAACTTGTGTCCACACTCCAGACCTGTGAAATACTGAAAATAAAAAAAGACATCACATATATTAATGATGTCCCAGTCTCTGGAATAATAAAGAAATCTTACAATTAAGTCATTCATTTACTAAGCAGTTGTCTGGTAAATAAAATATATATAATTTAATAATAAAAATAAATAACAGAAGGTAAATATCTGCAACATGTTAAGATAAGAAACATACAGAAAAATCCCAAATGTTCAACTCAACATTAGCACTGTTTGATACAGCATTCAAAGACAACAGCTAGCCAGAAGAAAAAAAGGCAATAAATGCTTTAACCTGATCTCTAAAATTCAGCAATATGACAAATTAACTCGGCAGCCAGAGTTCATTAGAGCCGCCCTAAAAAAACAGCATCGTTAAGAAAAAAACATGGAGCTATTCTAATATATCACACACGATATTCTAATATATCCTAGACAAAGTCTTAAAAAGGAAAAAGAAAAATGAACCCACATGGTTTGACTTACCCTCACCCCCTCAGAAACCCTGAACATCCCAAAGAGCAAGTTTTATTCCATTATTAAATAATGCGAAAGCTTCAGCACTGTACACTAAATGTTACAGCTCGAGTAAGAAAACAAGAAACCCACGGTAACTGAAAGAGCTGGAGAGATCGGTTACTCAAATCAAGTTGAGGTTGTCGAAAGCTTCTCTGGACACTTCACACAGCCCCATGCCGAACCATATGAGATTCCACTTGGACTTTGAGATGAACTAGAGCACCATCTACTCTGTGAAGCATCATACAAGGAGTTGGTGTCTTGCATCTGTGATTAATCACCCCCTTGACCCGGTCACTTTCGGTGGATGGTCTCATCAAGGCAGAGTTGCACTTGTGCCATTTGGGATGTTTAAAGCTTGGAATATTTATTAAGAATCAGATCCCATTTAATGCTGTCCCAGACTTGCTTTAATAGTGCCTTACTCTTCAGCGAGTTGGTTGATTTGTGGGTGTTCTTAAGAACACGCATATATAAACAGTATTTATACTCAATCGTTTTTAAGACACGAGTCTGACTTGTATCAAAATCAGCACACGGGCGTTTATTTTAACTCGGGGTTTCAGAGCACGTTCGGGGCAGCTACAACAGGAACTGCTTGTATATATACACAGGAAAGATTACAATAACTGGCCTTTGGGTGCTGCACTGCAGATCTGCTTTGAACTTTAAAAAAAAAAAACGCTGAGCAGCAGAGTAGGGCAGATCGTTTTAATTCGAAAGGTGCGCCAACTAAACACGCGGCAAATGTAAGCAGCTGCCGCTTCGATTCCAATTCAGCTGAGAAAGCAGAAAAGTGCGGTTCTAAGGGATAAATCCTCCAGCTGCCGTCTCCCTGAATCACCACGTTCAAGCTAGGTTACTGACCGAAGTGGGATAGTTCAGGTAGCAGATCTGGCAATGCATGTCGTGATTAGACGAACGTGTGCTCATCGGTCTCGTCCTCGCCTTCTTACTGGGGTTAATGACATGGCACTCTGAAAATAATTTATCCAGATTCCCATCAAAGTACCTGAGAAGAAAAACAGATTATATTCTGATTTCAGAGTGATTCAAAGAAACACTTGCTTGTTTTCCATGAGCACATCACACGGACATGGTTTCATGGTTACTCCTGACCTGGAACACAACCTTATAACAGTTAATATTTGGAGAACTGATTTGGAGGTTTTAACCCCAAGGTTTTAACATTTACACATTTAAAAAAATCTATTTTAAGCGTGGCTACAATATAATATAACTAATGTTTACACTATAATCTGTTACAGCATGAGAATTTTATCACGTTTATGTTACCTAAATAAAAACGCACAAACTAAGGTGAAGGTGTTGTGGACTTATATTTATATATAAGCTGTAAATACAACAGCAGATACACTAAAGAAGAAGAGGAGAAGACTTGCCTCTCCATCAGCTTCTCTTTGTCCCAGTTGAAGTGACTGAGCAGTATTCTGGTTATAGTGGCCGGATTCTGCAAAACAACACAGTAGCAGACAAGTAGCTTAATAACCTAAGCGTATCGCACGTTAACATTTCATCAACAGAGGACGGATTCTAATTAGATCAAAATAAAATGCATCTGGCTGTATAAATTAATGATTAAAAAAAAAATTATTCCACTGATCAGTGGGGAAAGAAAACAAAAGTATGACTTTCTACACACACGTGGCAAAGCTAGTTATTTAACGAGACCGACTTAAATACACTATATGGGCAAAAGTATTGGGACACCTGACTTTTCCAGCTAACGAGGTACACAACTGTAAAGAAAGCCTTCGGATATGGTAGCATTAAACTTTCCCTTCACTTAAACTTGAAGACCCAAACAATGCCGCAATCACTAAGCAAAAAAAAGTGTGAGTGCACCAAACTGACTCACTAGCCCAGGACCTCAGAGTTCCTTTGTACTCGGCACAAAACAACTACGTTTAAAGGTCTTGAATCCAAGGTTGTTTGTTTTACTTTTTAATTATGATTTTTAAATAGACACAAAACAAAAACTTAGGATCTTCACCTTTCTAAACAAATAAACTGTGTAGTTCTGTGTAGGTCAAAAGACTGTGTTGCTCCTAAGTCCAGTGGCTTCTGACTGTTTTGCAGGGTTCTCTCTCTTTTATACCAAATCTAACAGCCAATCAAATTACGTTATACTAGAACTCTTGAAATGGCTTCAACAAAAAGTGTTATGGTTTACATGGGTTGGAGTAGGAGTGGGTGCTGGAACGTATTGTGTTTTGCCACGAGATGGATTTTGCTATGCCGTTGATATTGTTACATATTTATGAATTCTAATTTTGCATTTGTTCATGATTTTGTTGTACATAGTAGAGGATAAAAAGTTAAACGTTCAGCCTCAACTGTGTCCAATGGCTGATTGCTAATGCCTGGGTAGTAAAACACAGAGCATTATAACAGTCTAAATTAATAGCACAAACCACCTCCTTACTTTACTTTAGTCTTTTCATACAGTACAAAATAAAAAAGTCTGGTTTAAAAAAAATAAATGTGTATATTAGTATTCAGACACAAACTAATAATATAGTAATATTACTAATAATATATACAGTGGTGTGGAAAAGTGTTGATTCCTTTTTTTTTTTTTTTTTTTTGCATGTTTGTCACACTTTAATGTTTCAGAGCATCCAACTAATTTAAATATTAGTAAAAGATAACACAAGTGAACACAACATGCAGTTTTTAAATGAAGGTTTTTATTATTGAGAGAAAACAAAATCCAAAACTACACGGCCCTGTGTGAAAAAGTGTAGCCCCCTAAATCTAATAACTGGTTGGGCCGCCCTTAGCAGCAACAACTGCAATCAAGCGTTTGCGATAACTTGCAATGAGTGCGTTACAGCGCTGTGGAGGAATTTTGGTCACTCATCTATGCAGAAATTGTTGTAATTCAGCCTCATTGGAGGGTTTTTGAGCAATGAACCGCCTTTTTTAGGTCATGCCACAGCATCTCAATAGCATTCAGGTCAGGACCTTTTATCACAGCAAGTTTTTCAGGTCCTGAAGCAGCAAAACAGCCCCAGACCATCACACTACCACCACCCTATTTTACTGTTGGTATGATGTTTGTTTTTTGTTTTTTTTAATGCAGTGTTACTTTTACGGCAGACGTAATGGGGGACACACACACCATCCATAAAAGTTCAACTTTTGTCTCGTCAGTCCACAGAGAGATTTTCCCAAAAGTCTTGTGGATCATCAAGATGTTTTCTGGCAAAACTGAGACGAGCTTTAATATTCTTTTTGCTCAGCAGCTGTTTTCGTTTGGAACTCTGCCATGCAGACCATTTTTTCCCAGTCTCTTTTTTACGGTGGAGTCATGAACACTGACCTTAACTAGGGCAAGTGAGACCTGCAGTTATTTGGATGCTGTTGTGGGGTCTTTTGTGACCTCTACGATTGAGTCATTACTGTGCTCCTGGGGTAAATTCTGGTCTGCCGGTCACTCCTGGAAAGGTTCTCCACTGTTCCATGTTTTTGTCATTTGTGAATAATGGCTCTCACTGTGGATCACTGGACCTTTAACCTTTTCCAGACTGATAGATCTCAATTGCTTACTTTCTCATTTGTTTCTGAATTTCTTTGGATCTCTGCCTGATGTGTAGCTTTTGAGGATCTTTTCGTCTACTTTACTTTATCAGGCAGGTCCTTTTTCAGAGATTTCTTGATTGTAAACCGGTGTGGCAGTAATCAGGCCTGGGTGTGGGTGTTGTTTTCCCCTCAATAACAAAAACTTTTATTTAAAAACTGCATGTTGTGTTCACTTGTGTTATCTTTTACTAATATTTTAATTAGTTTAATGATCTATAACATTCAAGTGTGACAAACATGCCTATACAATAAGAAGGGCAACACTTTCACACCACTGTGTGTGTGTGTGTGTGTGTGTGTGTGTGTGTGTGTGTGTGTATAGATAGATAGATAGCGAGAGAGAGAGAGAGAGAGAGAGAGAGAGAGAAATAAACTAGTAATATTTTGATACATCACTCATGTCAACCTGGGTTTATTTGTTAATTTTCCTCACTTAATTTTTACTTCTCCACCTGCTCACTCAGGCCCTGTTCAGGCTCAGCTTTATAGTCCAATCATAAATGGTGGCTGTTCACAACACAAATCTTCACAGATCTGGAATATGTCTTCGAAAAAGCCAGGGTTGCCAAATTTTCCAAAGCCAATCGCTTAAAAAACAGACCCTGAATAAACGTATGCACTGTGGTACAAATGAGGCTACGTTGTATTTTATGATATGAAACTAGACTACATTAATAGAAGTAAAATAAAGTCTGGCCGAAACTTCCAAAAGCAACTGCTTCAAAACCAGGGCCTAAATAAAACTGTCTTGTATTCAGATCTCTGTATAAAAGCATATTTTCATGCATCATCTTGCAGCACAGCAGTGAAAATAAGACACCAAGAGAGTCACTAAGCTTCGAGCAAGAAATACAGCAAAACCCCGTTGTACGAGCAACCTATAGTACGAGCAAACGGAGATACGCTCGCAAAATTGTACCCTATTTCACGAGCAAATTTCGAAGGCACGAGCAAACCTACGCTGCCGGTTCCCTGTTTTCGCCGGAGGGAAGCATCAGTCGGTCGCTTTCGTTGTTCAGTGCAGCAAAAACTTTTTTTAGTTTTATATTTTTATTTCACTAGAAATCTTGAAAAATGTCCGAAGAAAATCAGTGATGGTGCTGTGAGAAGTGGTGCGCGTCTCACACTCGCAATCAACCACTACCACATGGGTAAGTGTTAAATTATGTTTACATTACGGTAATTTGCGGTGTATTTGTTTGTTAAAATAGGCTACAAATACTTTTTAAGTGCAGAAATAAGCGGTCGAATGAGGTCTCGGAACGGATTAAATCACTTTTACATTCATTCCTATGGGGAAAATCAGTTCAAACGTACGAGCAAATGGACATACGAGCAAATTTCAAGAACAAATTATGCTCATACAACGGAGTTTCACTGCATCACAATCAGCCATTCCATGCTGTATTTTGAGAGGACGCATCACACAGTTTCAAGAGTCACTATAAAGACAGTAAAAGCATCTTCGAACAGCAGAGCATGTCAGGTTCGAATCCTGTCTGCCAACAACAAGAATAAAAGACTATATTAAGAATCCTAACGGAAAAGTCTATAACCTGAATATCACCCAAATTCTTTTTTCAATCTTCAAGCAGATTCCAGATTAGCACAGTTACCATACAAACCATGTCATGCCAAGTGACCAACGATAATATCGCTAGTGACAAGATGAAATGCATTAGAGAAGGAATTTTGGTGAATCATTTGTAATATTTTAAAACTTTAACTTGTGAGCTCTGGTGACAGACATCACCACAAACAACCCAGAAATACAAAGCAAAAAGTATGAAATAACCTGAAAGCAGAAATGTATTCTAAAATTAATTTGATCATGATCAATTCTAATTTCAACTCCCCTCAAAAAACTAAACAAAAAAATAAATAAAATAACAAAAAACCCCAGAATATTTAATGTATAAAGAAAGCATTCATGATAGTGTCATTTAAAAAAGGATCAGTATTTAAAAAGAAAAGTTGGGTTAATTGTTTTGTGTTTACTGATGACTGTCCGAGGCCAGGAAAAGTTTCAGAGGGGCGCTAGCATAAAGCTACATCACACGGCGCTAATGCTAACGCTAATCCATGCTAAAACCAAATCGTGACAACCCAAAACTAAAGCATTTTAATTCAAACTAATAATAACAACGTAAACACGGACAGCATTAATGCAACATGCGGCTGAACAAGACTATGACTGAGTGTCGGTGTGCTTTAAGCGGGTGTTTATTAGCTTAGCTTAGCACTGTGAGGTAAATTAGCTCCGGGGCTCCACTAAGAGAAGCCTGACGGCAAACACTGCAATTATTCTTTTAATCCATTAAATTCACAGATCATGTTCAAACACAGGACAACACTGCATTTTATTGTTATCAATAGTAGTTTATTTATTTTTTTATTAATTTATATATATAGTGGGCATCTTCATAAACAACCATTTACACAAGTTCACAATATATTATATATACTGTAGTACATTATTATTGTTAACCAGGTGTCAAAGATGTTTTCCACAAAATAAAGTGTAAATTAATAAGAACAAAGTCAAATACTATCTAATATCACGTCTAATATATATATATATATATATATATATATATATATATATATATATATATATATATATATAAACAAAATGTGAAATTATGCGTTTGTTTATGATGACAGCAATAAGAATAGTGATGCAAACACACACACAGATAGATAGATAGATAGATAGATAGATAGATAGATAGATAGATAGATAGATAGATAGATAGGCAAATAAATTAAAAAATGTTTTAAATATCTCATGGAGATGTGACATTGACAATCTCAACTTTATTCTTTACATTTAAAAATTGTTTTCCACTTGTTTCAATTTATGCTATAGTTATATACAACCTCATCCTATATTTTATTTCGCATTGTTACATTATTTTCCTTTAGTTTTTCTGTATTCACTGAACATCAATATTATCATGCTTATTAGGAATAAATGCTGTGGTTTTGTTTATTTTACCTGTTTGCAAACTTTGCACAAATATAACTTCTATAAACTGCTCTGTTCGTACACATGGTAGAGTTATAAGAAGTGGAAAAAGTACACATTATCTTTACAACAAACACTTACAAACTTGTTTTGTAAGTAATATTACGCACAATACTGCTTTGTTCAGGGCAGAAGTCAAGCGGCCTGGAGTGTCGTGAAATGCTCCGACACTTTTTTAAACTTTTTGGCCGAGTGCCACAATCCGTAATAAAGCAGAGAAACCTGTACGTGTTCATACAAGAAGTTTTAAACCGAATTTAAGCTAAGGCCGTGGCTGCTAACAGGGGCTATACACTGTTAGAGATAATGGTATTTAATATGATTAGTGATGCACAAGCAAACACGGTGTGTACATATATTGGTGTGTGATTGTGATACCTGAATAACCTCGTTCACCTCCCTGATACACTCCACCATGTGCTGAAGGATCTGTTCAGCAGTCAACACTTCGTAGCGGTAGTCCTCTTCGTCTCGGCCGGCCCCGAGGCCGCCTCCTCCTCCGCCTCCACCACCGCCGTTCTCATCGCACCCGTCCCGCTCTCCTTCGGCTACCACCGGCTCCACCAGCTCGACTTCGCCGAGGTCCAGCGCGTCGTCGTCGGCTTCTTCCTCGGCGCTGTCCTCGCTACATTCCTCTTCCTCGTCGTCGAACTCATAATTATAACCCTCGTCTGAGTCCATCACTTGGCGTGGGTTTTTTTTTTGTTTGTTTTTTTTATAGCTTTTTTTTAATACAAAGTGGATATAAAAATAAACCAAAACAATCTGCACTGATGCTAGCTCCAGCTGCTACAAGGCTAGGAACTGCAGCCGCATTAGCACAGTTAGCTAACGCTAAAACCTCCCTACTTCTGCTGTTTATTTTTGGTCCGATCCCAAACGGATCCCCGACATAGGCGCACTACATAGTCCTTAATGCTGCAGCCAGGGACTGCATTAAATGTCCGATAAGGAAGCCGTTTGGGACGCGACGCTTTTTTCTGTCACCCACATTCCACCCGACAACGTTATGATTGGTTTCTTCGGTTCAGGCTCCTGCGTTGTGATTAGCTGAGTCTTACAAGCTATCCAGCCAATAGGATTGAAACTGCTCATACGGGCTGCTTGAGAATCTGACGTAGTTTAGGAAGAGAGAGGGATTTAACGGATTACGGGTGGGGGAAAAACACATCTTGGCTATTCCAACAAAGAAAGAATAATGATATCAATAGTAATAAAAATAACATAGATAAACATGTTATATTGCGTATACCATTGTTTAATATTATTTTAAATAGACACATCGTGCTCAGAGTATATTATCTGTGAAAGATATGAGAGAGAACTGTCACAAAGTGCATCATAATGATAGTGATGAAGAGCTGTAACAGTCTTCACTCTTTACTAAACGCTTTGATCACGGATTGTGTTTTTGTGGGAACTTCAGCCATGTTAGGGGCCTGGTTCACCATTAAATGTGCAGATGTTTATCTGATCAGATCACGTCTTTTGAGAGCATTGCTTTGTACACAGTGGCATTGCCGTGCTGGAGAGGCAAAGGTCAGAGAATCAAACTTAAGAAAATGTTAAAGCATTAATATGACCTTAACTGTACCCTTGGTTAGAAATAAGGAGACCAAACCCTGAGCTATACGCTGAGCCAAACCCAGAACCAAACCCTAAGTCAAACCGAGTCATTCTCTGTGCCAAACTGTTAGTCAAACTCTGAGCAAACACACAAGCAATACCCTAAACCAAACCATAAGGCCTACCATGAGCCAAACTGTAAGTCAAACACAGAGTTAAACCCTGAGCCAAACATTGAGCCTTACCTTTAGCCAAACTGTTAATAATACTCTGAGCCAAACTCTGAGCTAACCATTAAGTGAAAACCTGAGCCATACCATGAGCCAAATCCTGAGAAAAAACTATGAGCTGAAACCTAAGTCAAATCATGCGCCATACCCTGAGCCAAACTCCAAGTCAAACCATGAGCCATACCCTGAGCCATACCTTGAGCCAATCCCTAAGAAACAGCCTCAGCTCATTACCTCTCCTCCAATATTATACACTGTAGTATTTTTACTACCTGTTGTGGAAGTAAACTTCTCCTGGCATCCATTATACTCAAACTCACTTATCAAGACCGCCAGACAGTGAAGCATGATTAATCACTCCAGAGAACAAGTTTCCACAGAGTCCAGTGGCTGTGTTTTATTCCAATCCACTTTACTCCAGCCCCTGCTTGGCATTGCACACATTAGTTAGGTTAGCTTTGTGTGCAGCTTCTAAGCCATGAAAGTACATTCTATGTAAGTGTATTGGTCTTCGGCTGAAGTTGTTTCCTGAGGCTGTATTACCTTCTGGTTCTCCCTTTTAGTTAAGCTGCCATATCGAGTCTTGCCGGAGTCCAAACTGCACAGTGACATTAACTTTCGTACAACAATAAGGACCCTTAATAATCCATATCCTTCTCTTCCTGTCACCCCTCTTCTCTCTCTCTCTCTCTCTCTCTCTCTCTCTCTCTCTCTCTCTCTCTCTCTCTCTCTCTCTCTCTCTCTCTCTCTCGGTCGAGTTAAACATGCTCCTGAAGCTCCAGTGACCACTGTTCCTGCCCTTCTCCCCTCCGTGGATCTTCCCACTTCATCCAGGCCTGCCTCTGGATAGTGTTCTCTTCGACTGGAGGCCAATCTGTGCAGCTTGTGACGGTTTCTCATCAAAGCCTTGGATGTTTCCATTTAATTCCGGAGTAAGAACAGGCGCTTTTGAGGATGGATTGGACTGTAGTTAATGTCAACAGTCTGCTACACTGACTCAGGAATACAGTTCGCTTCTGATCGTCATCACTGTACCCCGCAACATTGTATATCTGCTTCAAATGGTCATTCGGTGCAACCCAGATGGGGATGGGTTCCCTCTTGAGTCTGGTTCCTCTCAAGGTTTCTTCCTTATGCCATCTCGGGGAGTTTTTCCTTGCCACAGTGGCTCATCAGGGACAAACTTACTTACAAAGAACATATTTACTTTTAATCACCACATTATCTGTGTAAAGATATGTGGTGATTAGAAATTAGAAATGAGTTTATTAGAGGGACAGCACATGTAGGATGTTTTGGTGACAAGGTGAGGGAGGCGAGATTGAGATGGTTTGGACATGTGCAGAGGAGGGACATGAATTATATTGGTAGAAGAATGCTGAAGATGGAGCCACCAGGTAGGAGGAAAAGAGGAAGGCCAAGGAGGAGGTTCATGGATGTGGTGAGGGAAGACATGCAGGTAGTTGGTGTGAAAGAGGCAGATGTAGAGGACAGGGTGGTATGGAGACGGATGATCCGCTGTGGCGACCCCTAATGGGAGCAGCCGAAAGAAGAAGAAGATTATCTGTGTAAAGCTGCTTTGAGACAATGTTCATTGTTAAAAGCGCTATACAAATAAAAATGAATTGAATTGAATTGAATTAAACAGCTCTCTTTTGGCTAAGGTCTTATTTGACTGATCGCTATCAGTTTGTTTATGTAAATAGTGAGTTCTCCACACTCTCAGAGGTAAAGTTTGGTGTTCCGCAAGGATCACTTAGGCCCACTGCTTTTTTCTTTATTTATGCTGCCTCTGGGTAAAATTATACATAAACATGGTATTCACTTCCATTGCTATGCTGATGATACACAGCTGTATATTTCAGCAAAACCAGATAAGAGAGATCAGCTTAACAATGTTGAGTGTGTAAAGAAGTGGTCCCCAAACCTTTTTTGTGCCAGGGACCAGATTAATGTCGGACAATATTTTCATGGACCGGCCTTTAAGGTGTGGTGGATAAATACAACAAAATAAAATGATACGACCTGCATAAACATTTTCTAAATATAATAATAAATGTGAATCCACTGTGTTGTGTTTTTGTTTATTTTGCTAGCTTGTGGGTTAAATTTTACGGTAATGTAAGAAGCCCCTTTAAGAAGGTAGCGGATGGAGGTAAGACATGTGACCGAGGCATCTTGACATGCATCAAGAGTGAGTCATAGACAGATGTGGTGGAGAGAATCCGGTAATTTTCCAAAATAAAACATTGTTCAGAATCAGAAAATAAATAAAACGAAAATAATGTAAGTTGTGTATTCTTCTGTGCAGCCCGGTATCAATTGACCCACGGACCGGTGCCGGTTCGTGGCCGGGGGGTTGGGGACCACTGGTGTAAAGGACATTAGACAGTGGATGCTTAATAACTTTCTTCTGCTCAACTCAGATAAGACAGAAGTACTTTTACTAGGACCACATGCAGCTAGAGGTAAACTTTCCGATCACGTAGCATCTTCGGATGGTGTTTCCATCTCAGTGTGTACAGCAGCCAAATGACCATATCACCCCTGTTTTAATCGGTCTACACTGGCTCCCAATTAAATCTTGCATTGATTATAAAATACTACTACTGACGTATAAAGCACTTAATGGTCTCGCGCCGCAGTATCTAAATGAACTTCTGTACCAATATGATCCTCCACGCCTACTTAGATCAAAAGGTGCAGGCTATTTGTTGGTACCTCAAATAATGAAGACTACAGCAGGGGGCAGATCATTCTCTTATAAAGCCCCACAGTTATGGAACAGCCTTCCAATTAGTGTTTGGGACTATGTGGTTTATTTTTCTTAGGTATAGGAGCAGATCTGGGGGGATCATGGATATAGACTTTTTGGTAAACTGGGATATTTGTATGCCGTCGTCCCCTCACATTCACACGTTCACTCAGGTTTGTTGACGGTGGTGTGGTGGGTCGTCTCTTATCCCAGAGATCCCTCATGTCTGCGAGTCTTGCCGGAGTCCCAATTGCACATTGACATTAACTTTCATACAACAATAAGGACACATAATAATCCATATCCTTCTCTTCCTGTCACCCCCCCCCCCTTCTCTCGGCCGAGTTAAACATGCTCCTGCGGCTCAAGTGACCACTGTTCCTGCCCCTCTTCCCACTTTGTCTAGGCCTGCCTCTAAATAGTGTTCTCTTCATTTGGAGGCCACTCTGTGCAGCTAGGGATGGTTTCTCATCAATGCCTTGGGTGGTTCCATGAAATTCTGGAGGAAGAACAGGAGCTTTGAGGATGGATATGGCTACATTGACTCAGGACTACAGTTTGCTTCTGATTACCATCAATGTACTCCGCAACATCGTATATCTGCAATAAATGTACATTCGGTGCAACCCAGATGAGGATGGGTTTCCTCTTGAGTCTGGTTCCTCTCAAGGTTTCTTCCTTATGACATCTCGGGGAGTTTTTCCTTGCCACAGTCGCCACCAGCGTGCTAATCAGGGACAAACTTACACTTACAAAGAACATATTTATTTTTTATAACCACATTATCTGTGTAAAGCTGCTTTGAGACAATGTTTATTGTTAAAAGCGCTATACAAATAAAAATGAATTGGATTTAATTTTTCCGTTCATTATAGGTAATGAAAATTCTGCTTTTTAGCAAGTGAAAGTAAGGGAATTTGACATTTGACTTAGAGTCGATTTGTTTTTTATATATATAAATATATATATAAGACCACAAGACAGCACAAAAAACGTCTGAAATCTGTATTGTTTTATTGTTTTACAGGCAAGGTATTTTGTGTGTGTTTGTGTGTGTTCAGGCAGGCTTTTAATACATTCTCATTCATGATGAAAAGTAAGGACCGGCAAGTTATCTGGCAACAATAGAAAGAAATGCTTTTCTTCTGAAGTTTAAAGGCTACCATTACCGATTTCTTTAATAAATCAGTATATATGCACAGATAAGATTCCCCATCCCCCCATATTTATATTATATACTCCATATAGCTATAGATTTCAAATAAAGTCATCACTATGGTACAGGATACAGCCATATTTTCTTTATAATGTCCAAGTGGAATATTTATTATTAAGACTAAAAAAAAAAGAGATGGGATTTATTTGCATAAAATAATTATGCCGGGGGGTAAAAAAAAAAAAAAAACAGCTATTCACAATCACTTTGGGGAGAAAGTACAGCAGTGGACCCTGAGGGACATGAGCGAACCAGTTGTACTGGGAAGGGGGTGAGAATCTCTTTACTATCAGTGAGCTGAAGGTCATAACACTGTGAAATCTGTGTCACTGAGTAATTACTAAGCACATGCTGCCAGGCGGTTATATACAATAAGAAGTGACATTCAGACTGCACAACATGGTCCTCACAGTCTTTAAAAAAAATGGCCAAGGAGCTGCACAGGAAGAGGAGGGTTTTCAGTTAGACCATTTTCTCTGCCAAAATTAGCTTACTTTTTCAGATTATTCATTTGGCAGCGTTTGGTTTAGGAGCTCAATGATGAAACAAAGAATTAGATTTTTTAAAGATAAAATTAGAACCCAGAGGTTTTAGTGTAAGCGTGTTTGTGTCCCACTGCTGTACCTTTCCTGCAGACACAAGATGAACTCCTGCTATTGAAACCAAAGCAAAACAAAATGAAAGGTCCAACTGAAAAAGACTTCATTCTGAAAGAAACAGAAAAAGGCAAAGTCACTGTAACAATTACTTAAATATTCATCATAAAGTTAAACCACCAAGTAATGTAAATATAGTCAGAGCAACAGCAGTAGAAATGATACAAAATATGAGAAAGAGTATGAGAGAGAGAGAGAGAGAGGGAGAGATAGAGAGAGAGAGAGAGAGAGTGAGAGAGAGAGAGAGAGAGAGAGAGAGAGAGAGAGAGAGAGAGAGACTCCCTAAAAAGACCAGTTACTGCTACGTGTTCTTGAATTGTAACTCATAAAATAGAAAATAAATGATTCAGATACTTGGTGATTGGTGTGCATGCCCCATGTTAACAGATTCATACGGCAAAACGTGGAAAGAAATTACCAATAAATAAAATACCATTAAATTCATGTAGGATTTTTTTGTTCATAGGTCATTTCCTACACATATTTGGCAGGATAACATTGACAAAAAATAATAAAAGAATCAAAAAGAGTTATAAATAATCATTTGTAATTTTCTCATGCACACCAAACATAATTGTAAATAAAAAAAATGGCCCCTACACGCTCCAAACGGTGCAATCGTGAGTGCAGCCTGTCGTACATGCTCAATAAAACACCACACAATCTTCAATTCAAAAAATCAGAAAAGTGTAACATAGAAATTGGATGCTTTCTTTCATCTCTGTTCTCAAAAGACCTGAGGAAGTGTCAGTCCATCTGCAAATCTGTCCGTCACCTTTTCAGCATCCCAATACGTTCGCTTAAAAAGTCGTATTAACATATTCAGTGGCATGAATGTGAATGTAAACATAAAATTGGACTTGATGAGACTTTTGGGTCATTTGCGTGAAGGTTCTTCCGCGTGACATAAATCCGTGTTCCATGGCAGCTGAGAAGAAACCCGTTGTAACAGTGCACGTAGACTGCATTCAGTGTGTAAACGTCCAACGATGGTACAAAATGAGGTTTTTAAAAAGCTTCCAGTGAGTCCACGCGTGGATGTCTTGCACAGGTTACTATGCATGCATCATTTTTTTTTTGAAGCAAGGGGAAAATTGCCCCATGCCACCATTTACATTTGAGAAGGAGCTAAAGAGGAAATAACAGGGAAAAGAAGGGAAATATACAGACACCAAAAAGTCCACATTTGACTACACCATGGAGGATAGTGTGTTTTCTTCGGCGTAAGGAGAAGCAGCAGAAGTCCGTAGCACGGTGTGATTGACGGGTGAGAGGTCATTTAGCTCTCCTGATGAGGATAAAGGGAATGACGGAGAGAGAGAAACGCCAGACGAGGGTTCAGCTGAGCCGGCGAAGGTTCGAGGAGGCTTAGGAACAAGATTGGGCTCAAGCGTGGCTCTGGCTAGTAGCTGCCGCTCACTGTCCAAGTCCTCCATGCGCTGTTCTTCCGTCTGAACTGAAGAGCCATGCCCCGATTCGGATTCAGCGTCAGAATTGTCCGGAGGCAGAGAGTCGCTTCCATCCAGCTTAAAAAGGGAATCGAGATACTGAGCAAACTCCAGCACTGCCTGACTGGTGTTCCCATTGGACAGTGGAGCCACTCTGACCACTTTTTTACTCTTCTCCTCTGGCTTCATTCCTTCGTTTTTAGGATTCTCGCCAGAGTCCTCCTCTATAATGCCAGACCAATGTGTCATAGGAGTTAGATCCTTGTTGTTGGACCTCTGAAACGATTCGAAAGTCTCTGATTTTGAACGAAAGAGTGGCTTCGGCTGGCCTGGCTGAGCCTCACCGGTCTGTTTGGGTGCAAACTGAAGAAAATGGCTACTCCGGTTCATTTGTGAGACGGAACGGCCTTGATTAGAAGAAGGTACCACAAGTTCCGAAGAAAGGTTGTGGCTTTCCTTCAGAGGTAAAGTAAGTTCTGGTGGCGTGGAGCAGCAGGGCCCGGTTTGGCCCATAAGTTCTCGCTCAGGTGAGGCCTGGATCAACTCAGTACGTGAGCTCAGGGATGGATTCTCCTCAGGAATAGGGGCGTCAAGAGGGAAAGGGAGTGTCCCGAGACACGGTGAGCCTCTGAAAGCAGCCGACGAACGACGCGAATCCATGCTGTAGATGGAGTCGACATCTGAAAGGCTCTCCATCACTGCCAACGGAGCCTTTCGCTCCCGCAACTCCAGGGCCAAGCGCTCACGAGCACCCATCAGGACCACAGGCACGGCTGGAGGAGGACACTCCGAGAATCCATCCAGAGAGATTTCCGAGCGAGCACAGGAACTACAGGAGAGAAGGAAAAGGACAGGGAAGGGAGCAAAAGCGACAGACAGATATACAGAAGCATATGCGAATGGAAAGAGTGTGACGGATACATTTAAAGAAAGTATTATAATGGAAAAGGACAATGGTATAATGTAGATATCAGGGGAAAGAAAAGAGAAGGAATATGAGGAGCAAACATAACAGCACACAGATGAATGCAAATAAAAAGATTGAATTAAAATAAATGAGAGAAAACGATATAAAGGAATTAAGGCACATGGTTAAGAAGGTAAAAGGAGATTAGGGAAAAAAAGGGAAAAATGCAGTTTAAGTTAATGCAAGAGGATTTCATCTATGCTGTGCTTCTCTACTAAACCAAAGGGGCCTAGGGGGAAACTGGATACTACCATATGTAGTTCCTCTGTAGTGCGCATGGGTGAGAGAGGACACGGCCCATGGTTAAGATTAGACATTAGCCTAATTAATTTTTTTCAAAATCTATAAAAATAGAACACCATAATCCACTTTTTGCAGTGTTAAACTACAACAATTAAAAGGAAAAAGAATTATGCTTAATTTTTTATTTTTCACGAGCTACATGTATCACAATTATTGGCATGACTGTACTTAATGCTTTGCATATAATAAGTACTCTAAAGAAATACATACATAAATAAATAATACTTAATAATACCTTCCCAACATAAAAAAAATAAATCTATTTCTTAATAAAGAATCAGAAACTGCTCCAGGGTTGTATACCCCTCTAAGCTGTGGGTGTTGTGTTATGCTTTATGTTATGCTAGTTTCTTGGCAGAAGCAGCCAAGAAACTAGCATAACAGTACTTCATGGAGTCTGTGATAGCAATGTGTCCTAACATGGTTCTAAGGAAATAGACACTAAAACACAGCCCCACAGCACTATATAACCTCCACCACCTCCACCATGCTTTATAATGGGGATATGCAGATATATTACAGTATCTGTCTCTGTTTTAGTAGCATCCAATAAAGCCTAGTTGCTAACACTTGTGCTTACAATTAAGAAAATCTTTCCTACTGTCATGACATCTGACATGAATGTTGCGGCTGAACAAAGACTCTACAAAGGATTTCTGGTCTAATTGGATCATTACATTATCCTAAAAAAACATTCACACAGTGAAACATGGTAGTGGCAGTACCACCAGGTACTCTGTCTAATCCAATGTAACCTAGTAATTTCTTTTCAAGCTTGGAATATAATATTATAGACAAATCATAATCGAAAATGTTCACGAAAGCTATCAATGGTTTTGATAGCTTTATTATCTTCATGATGCTGTTAGCTTTAGGGATGTTCTTGAATGAACTCTTGAAAAAGGTGTATATCCTGTAGCCATGTGACACCTTCATTGTTCATAGGCAGGTTACTTTTAATGTGACTTCTAATGGGAATAATATTTTGTTCTATAATGAAAACTTCATTGGATGGTTATTATAACATGAATTTATCATATCATTTCAGACATCATAACAATAAAGCTGATTTGATTTCTGTTTACATTAGCATGTCAAACCAGTAGGTGCACTAGCAAAGCTTACCGGACACTGCTGTTTCTGCGGTGTTGCGTATGCGGTGTGGGCTCGTAGGAGTTGGAGACGCCGTGGAAGTAGGTCTCGGCGTTCAGGTCCACTTCTGTTGGGCTAACCATAATTTTAGCTGCTGACAGAAGAGCCGTCTTGCCCTTATTGTAGTTTTCCAAAACCTAAAAGTAAGAACGAGAAGGTGGAAGGAAAAGGAGAACTGTATGAGGAATAAACCTAAAATTAGCTTTTGGGAAGATGAGTGTTCATATTTCTGATCATATGAAGGTCATCAAGACATTTTATTTATATAGCAACGAATATACTTTGTACTGGATATGGTTTTAGTGCCACTGGTACACCTGTATTTTGATGTTGGTTACTCATTCATGCTTTAAATGAAACTATATGAAATACCATTTAAGGCAAGAATTGGACACTTCATTAATTCAATTTATTTCAACTTTCATTCCATGAAAAATCGAATTTTGGTGTAGATTTTAATCACAGATACTGTGTATGAAAAGAGCAGAATTAATTCTGGATATAATTACACACACCACGTTCCTGTAAGCGTAGCAGCTAAGAGCTCAGTCAGCTTATCCGTCAAATGATGGCCACGTTCTTCTTTTCAGGAGAGCGCATCAGCAGAATAAATGCGAACGCTGGCTTTATTTTATTAATTAAGCTCATTCACAATACCAGAGTAAATAGTGTAATAAACCAGACAGCAGTTTGCAACTGTTGTAAAAAAAAGTCTGTGCTAGATCAAGTGCTATTCTATGCGCTGCCTAATAAATAAGCCAGTGATTAATGCAATAATTACAGAACGAGAAGGTGGAAGGGAAAGGAGGAATGTATTAGGAATAAACCTAAAATTAGCTTTTGGAAAAATGAGTGTTCATATTTCTGATCATATGAAGATCATCAAAACATTTTATTGATATATGAACGAATAAACTTTGTACTGGATATGGATTTAGTGCCACTGGTACACCTGTATTTCGATGTTGGAGTACTCATTCATGTTTTAAATGAAAGCATTTTTTAATTGTAGTTTTTAATTTTAAATTCTCTTCTTCAGGCTGCATCAATGCCTTTTGTTTTATTTAAATTTAAAAGCAGGTGTTTTTCATTTTAGTTTTATATATTTTCTGAATACCTTATCACTAATTTTTATTTCTGTGCGAGAAATGCTCAATTCAAATACACTCTCATGCTACACATAAAAATAAACATACTGTAGTTTCCATCATATTATACAGTGCTAATAGGTTTACAAAAGTGACTGTAAGTAATAAATACTAAAAAAAAATAGACATGCAGTGAGATGTTACTGAGGTGTAAGACATTATTAAGCAAGACGTTACAACACCTGTAGTGTGTATAGCATCTATAAGGTGATGAAATGAAACAGCATGCAGACACATACACCACAGTCACACAGCCAGTAAGGATGAAATGGTGTTGGTTTGTTTATTAGTGAAGTTAAGACATCGTTATTGAGATTAAATTCACAATTCACAGCAACAACAAATAAATATGCAGAATGAAATGTGGTAAAAAAAAAATAAAAGTTAACAAAATGGAACCAAAAACAAAACAAAACACAAATTCGACATGGTCAATGATATAATGAAATAAGCTTATACAATGCAGGGAATAAAAAAAAATTGCACTGACTAACACTGAAGTCTCCGTGTTTGTGTTATAGGTTAAGTATAAACCTGGTTTATACAGAAAGCATATTGCTATAGCACTATTGTTAGTCAGAAGTTCTCTTTAATCACCTTCAGATTGAATTTTTTCTTAAAAAAAAAAAAGGATTTATTTAGTCAACATTATACAGTTTAAGCTTAGCATGTTTACACTGAATCAAGCCAATGAAGATTATTGTTTATACGAACACTGGTGGGTAATGTCAAGTAAACATGTAAAATACAGATGAATACACTATAGCCACTGAAAGGACTCAGTGCTGATTGGCTAGCAGATGCAACCCTGGTACTATGTAACTATGGCATGAACCATAAAGAGTTTTAGGCCTATAGTGATAAACAAAAAAGAAGAAGAAGAGAAGCTGACAAGGAGTGAAGGCAAAAATATATACTTTCAACACTATTACGTGTGTGGTTTATATTAGTTTAATAAACGCTGCGAAACGTCCTAATGTTGAAAAATATCAGGGTGTATTTATGCTGATCTGAGCGGGATGCGAATCACACCAGGGCAAATATGTGAGGTCTGTGATACAGAACGTCTCTATTGTATAAATACAGCGTATTACTTACATATATAAATTAGGGATGTAGGATTCAGCGATTCACTTTGGTGCATCAGCATAAAAGTTGACGATGTGATGCATCGATTTTAAAAAATTTGCATCGGATACAAGTTGGCATTTGTATCACGATGTATCGTTTAAAATTTATTTGCATCTGTAAAAAAAAAATAGTAATTTTTATAATTATTAGTAGATGCTTTATACTTTAATTGTTTACAAAGTGACCAATAATTTGTGTCCAATATTTAATATGTAGACTGATTTCTCCTCGCTAAACGGTTTCTCAATTGCATTCAACTTTGTTTCTTAATTGCATCAGCACCACTTTAGAGTAGTCAATGTGCAGCTTGTATAACAATATAGATTTACTGTCCTCTGAAAATAACTCAACATACAGCTATTGTCAAAATAACTGGCAAAAAAAATGAGTACAGCCTAAGTGATAACTGTACGTCGTGTAACCATGCATAGCCACATGCCCATTCATCATGTTCATGTTTTTTTTCTGCTTATGGGATCATACAAATTTGTGTAACTTGTATTAGAGCAGTTCCATTTTGGTGCTTTGAGTAAAATTCTCTCATACTGACCACTGGATGTTCAACATGGCACCTCATGGCAAAGAACTCTCTGAGGATTTGAGAATTAGAATTGTTGCTCTCCACAAAGATGGCCGAGACGATAAGAAGATCGGTATCATCCTGAAACTGAGTTACAGTACAGTGGTCGAGGTCATACAGAGGTTTTCCAAGACGGGCTCCACTCGGAAAAGGCTTCAAAAAACAGAGGCATGAGTGCTGCCAGCATTGCTTTATAATATGCAGAAGTCTCTTCTGACTCTTCTGGCTCACAAGAAAGCCCGAAAACAGTCTGCTGAAGACAACCTGTTCAAGAGCATTCATTTCTGGAACAATGTTTTGTTTTCTGATGAAACTAAGATAAACTTGTTTGGCTCAGATGGTGTTCAGCATGTGTGGTGAAGAGTAGCAAGAAAATTGTGTCTTGCCTACAGTCAAGCATGGTGGTGGTAGCAGGTGGTAGAGTGCTGAACCAGAAAACGATGCCCTCCTTTCAGAAACTGGGCCGAATGACAGTTTTCCAACATAAAAATGACCCCAAACACATCAGCAAGATGACAACTGCCTTGCTAAAGGTATTTGAGTGGCCAAGTATGTCTCCAGACCTGAACACAATTGAACACCTGTGGTGATCCTCAAGCGGAAGGTGGAGAAGCGCCATGTGTCCGACATCCAGCAGCTCTGTGATGTCATTATGGAGGAGTGGAAGAGGATCCCAGCAACAACCTGTTCAGCTCAATTACATGCCCAGGAGGATCAAGTCAGTGTTATGTCACACAAATTATTGACACCTTGGACACAGTTTTGACATGTTCACTTCGGGGTTACTCACTTTTGTTGCCAGTTATTCTGACAATAATGGCTGTATGTTGAGTTATTTTCAGAAGGCAGTAAATCTGTACTGCTATACAAGCTGCACATTGACTACTCTAAAGTATATCCAATTTTGTGAGATACTATATCTTTAATGTATCGAATTGGCCTCAGTTATGAAGATGCACATCCCTAATATAAATAAACAGGCACTGGGCTTGGCATCAGAAAAACATCCGGGGATGAAAACCAAAAGCACTGAAGGTGTCAAGTTTGCCTCATGGTGTGTGTTTGTGGTGGCATACTGTGCAATTCATGATTCAGCTTTACACTGCAGGTGTTGCACGCGCACACACACACACACACACACACACACACACACACACACACACACACACACACACACACACACACACACAGACAGACACACACACACACACACACACACACACACACACACACACACACACACACACACACACACACACACACTTCCTCTCAAATACTTGAAAGTGGATTGAGAGTAAAAAGACAGCTAGAAACAGGGAGGAAATAAATTAATTGAATCCATAGCGAAACTCAAAATTCACAATGTTATGAGATTTATGATGCATTAAACAACAGAGTGGGGCTCTATGGACCCTTCATTGGCAGCAAAACCCCGTTTGCACAGCATTTAAGACAAACTGTAAAGGTTTATCCCAACTACCTAAAGCAAAATATCAAAGTGTCAGTGTAAATTGTGATGCGCTAATGAGGAGAAAAGCAAATGGGTTTTGGGATCTTGTACTACTTAAATGCACATAGACATGTTTAACTTGCAGCTACAGAATGATAGCTGACTGATTTATATTTCTCGCTGTTGGTGTATTAAACATCAGAGCAGGTGTGCTGAACAACTCAGTGGCTTTAATACAGCAGAACTCGAAGGAATCCCCTATCCTGATAACCGCGCAGCTGCAAGGCCACTATACCTAATAAACAGGCCGCTCGGTGTATAATTATATTGTCTAATGGAAGCATAATAGAGTGGCTAAATGCTCTTATTGAAGAGTTTAAACATCTTGGGAAGAGATCTCGGACATGCTAACTGGATTACATTCTGCTCTGTCTGGGTTGAGAAATCATGTGGCTAATGGACTCGATTCGTTGAGTCATATATCAGAAGCGATTTAAGTGTTCGTCGACACGCGGTTAAGGGAGCCTTTCATTCGTAGTGAAGTGAGAAAGTGTACAGTGAAGAGAAACTGCAACAGGATGTCAACAAATAGGGCAACAATACATCATTGTTGTTGTTGTGGTTACTAGGACAAATGGCTACTTGGTACGGCTATGTCCCAAAACGTGACCTACTTATTAGTATGCACTTAGTATACCTATTGCACCTACTTAATGCCATGTTGTCATGGCAAATTGGAAAACTTTAGTTGTGTAGCCAATTTATTGAAGCCAATTGATACATTTTGGGCAAAAAGTTTTCTGGGGACATTAAGGGAATGAAAACCTCTCCCTCCTCTTTCTGGTAGCAGATTCATTCAAAGTGCTGATTAATTTAAACTCTACTGAAGCTAAAGGAGAGGCCAGTGAGGTTGGAGATGTTGTCGGTATTGATGTCCGTTCTGATGGATTCATGAACACTGGTGAACTTTCCTTCTGCTACGGCTGCTGCAAAGGGGGTTGTGGGACTGGCAGTGAATCGTCTGAGAAGATGGAAGAGAAATCGATAACAAAAGAGTCTGGGGAAAGCAGAGGAGTGAGTGGGGAATCTGGAGGAGTTTGCTCAACAAAACTCGACTCTGGAGCACGAGTCTCCTCGTCCTCTGCAGCATACAGCTCTGAAAGGTAAAACGGGTTTTCCAGCACCTGGAAAAAAATACCAAAATATATTACTTATATACTGACTCTGTCGGACATCGACAGAACTTTAGGACAAACGAACGAATGAACAAACGAACAAACACAATGAGACCCACAAAAAAAGCTCAGGAAGAAAAATTCAGGAAGAAGCTGTAGGACCCAAGGAGAAAAAGAGAAGCTTGGAACCCCCACCAGCAACAAAACAGGGGACAAAATCATGTTTTCATTCAGCCTAGTTTTTAAGTAACTATTAAATGTTGCACAGAGCCTGCAATGAAATTGAATTGCTGAAAGTAAAAATTGTAATAAAAGTATGTATTGTTCCTCCAGGAGCAGCACGATGCTCACAATAAAACAAAGTGAAAGATGTGTTTGAAGCAGCCAACAATTCAATATCACACGTGTGACGGTTGTTTAGATGTAATACTATAAGTTACAGCATTTTCCTACAACATCAGTATCCCAGTAAATACTTTTTAAATAGAAGAATAGGCATGAGGAGTTCACAAGAAGCAGGACATAGTCGCCATTGACAATGCAGGTCGTGACTACCGTCAAGATTCAGACACAATAAAGACAAAACCTTCAATTACCTCCCAACCCTGTCCTCTACCGCATTCAAGATAACTCATGTAGTCAGCCACAGTTAAAACACTTAATTTCAAACCAACTGTAATATCTAATGTTATAAAGTTTTATGATCTAAGTGCAGAAACAAAGATGTCTGCCCTTTTAATAGCTGGCATTTAAACCCAGGGAATCTAAATAAAATGTTCTCTAATGTTCCTGATTAATAATAAACCCCAAATTACAAAACCGTACTTTTCATACACCATGGACTTTATTTTTAAGATCCTAAGATGTTATAGTTGCATAGGCTGGGGCTGTATAAACGTTTATATGCTCTAATGCGCATTTTAAACTCACCTGAAAAAACTAAATAAACACTGTCTCATTAATTATTCAGTAAAAAATACTGACTTACAAAAAGGCCACAGCTCCTTTCATTAGACTAAATCACAGATAGGCCACACCTCCTTTTCTTAAACTGAATCACAGACAGGCCATGACTTCTTCCTTTAAACTGAATTAAAGATAGGCCATGACTTCTTACTTTAAAGTGACTTACAGATAGGCCATACCTTCTTTTCTTACACTGAATCACAGATAAGCCATACCTCCTTTCCTTTGATTGAATCAAAGATAGGCCACACCTCCTTTCCTTACACTAAAATCACAGATAGGCCACACCTCCTTTCCTTAAACTGAATCACAGATAGGCCACACCTTCTTTCCTTAAACTGACATACAGATAGGCCACACCTACTTTCCTTACACTAAAATCACAGATAGGCCACACCTCCTTTCCTTAAACTGAATCACAGATAGGCCACACCTCCTTTCCTTAAACTGATCAGAGATAGGCAGCACCTGTTTTTAGTTGGATAGTTACACTAAGGTCATGCCTTGGCACACCATGATCCCATAATTCTGACTGATAGGGAAAGAATCTGTTCAGACAATGTTATAAATGTATGCAGACAGGACAGACTGTACTATTCAGACCTGTGAACCGCTCACGGTGTTCCCATTCTTCTATAAGCACAGAGGCATCTCCTAATAGTATTTAGAAAGGGCATATCTGGAATCTGGATTAGGACACATCCCAGGATTGTGACGTTTGGATGAAAACATTCAGAATCTTTTCCACACACACACACACACACACACACACACACACACACACACACACACACACACACACACACACACACACACAGTGACCTTGGAGTCAAGGTCATTAAACCGCAACAGAACTGAGACCTAATTCAGAAATTGAGCTGTATTTCTGTACAATAGTTTCAGCACAGTGTGTGTGTGGGTGTGTGTGCGCGTTCAGGGTTTCGGTTTTTCAGACACACTAAAGGAGAACCGCAATAGTAATCAGTAGCAGCATGACAGAAAAAAGAATGCATGCACACACACACACACGCACACACACACACACACACACACACACACACACACACACACACACACACACACACACACACACACACAAGAGCACACATACCTTATTGAGGCCATCCAACACCACGTGCGGCATGTGCTCGTTCAGCATGGCTGGTGAGATGATGACCTCATCGAAGGCTTTGTTGTCACCCCAAAGAGCCGAGTAGGTGGGTTCCTCCTGACCACAGCTACAGAGAGAGAGAGAGAGAGAGAGAGAGAGAGAGAGAGAGAGAGAGAGAGAGAGAGAGGAAGAATATTGATTCCCTCCATCGATTATAGTCAGAGTGTGCTATCAAAAGCTTGTTTCTTTTCATTGGGTCTATAAATAATTGGATTCATTTAATATTCATGAAAAAAAAAGTCATGATTTAACACTTTGCCCTCCGTTGTTAAACGAGAAACATGTAGTAGATACAATATTAAGGCAGAAAAAGGACAGAAAATGATTACATGAATAAAATATAAAATTTCCTAAATACAGGGTGGTATCACAAAGTTTTGAGACTAGCTCTGTATTTACACACTATCACCTTCAAAATAGTCCCCTTGCACAGCAGTGCAGAGCTCCCAGTGTTCCTGCCACTTCTGGAATATGTCCTAGAAGTCTTCTTTTCGAAGTGTGTCAAGCTCCTCTTGCAATTCACACTGGATCCTAGCAATGGTATAAAAAGGGCGACCTGCTCAAAGGCCGCCGAGTCAAATCTGGCGAGTAGGGTGGGTGCGGAAGTGAGATCGTGCTCAATTAAATTGAATTATTATTAATTGTATAGTGCTTTTAACAATGAACATTGTCTCAAAGCAACTTTACACAGATAATGTGGTAATAAAGAATGAATAAGATGTTCTTTATAAGTGTAAGTTTGTCCCTGATGAGCAAGCCGGTGGCGACTGTGGCAAGAAAAAACTCCCCAAGATGGCATAAGGAAGAAACCTTGAGAGGAACCAGACTCAAAAGGGAACCCATCCTCATCTGGGTTGGACCGAATATCTATTTATTACAGATAAATGACGTAAAACAGGGTACAGTGATGGTGATCAGAATCAAACTGTAGTCCTGATTCAATGTAGCAGACTGTTGACATTAACTACAGTCCAAATACATCCTCAAAGCTCCCGTTCTTAGTCTGGAATTTTATGGAACCACTTAAGGCGTGGATGAGAAACCATCCCCAGCTGCACAGAGTGGCTTCCAATCGAAGAGGACACTATCCAGAGGCAGGCCTGGATGGAGTGGGAAGATCCGCGGAGGAAAGAGGGGCAGGAACAGTAATCGCTGGAACCTCAGGGGCATTTTTAACTTTTAAATCTGGCCCTTAACCAACTGGACAACAAAAACACTTACATATGAATGCTGTTCATAGACTTTAGTTCAGCATTTAACACAATCATCCCTCAACACCTGATTGAGAAGTTGAGCCTACTGGGCCTGAACACCTCCCTCTGCAACTGGATCTTGGACTTCCTGACTGGGGGATCTCAGTGGGTCTGGATTGGGAACAGCATCTCAAGCCCCACCACACTGAGCACTGGGGCCCCTCAGGGCTGTGTGCTCAGCCCACTGCTGTTCACTCTGCTAACTCATGACTGTGTAGCAATGCACAGCTCGAACCACATCGTCAAGTGGTGGGTCTCATCAGCAAAGTCAGCATACAGAGAGACGATGCAACAGTTACAACATGGTCTGGAGCCAACAACCTGTTTTTGAACGTTGACAAAACCAAAGAGATGGTTGTTGACTTCAGGAGAGCACAGTGCAGCCTTTCTTCACTGATCATCGATGGATCCTCAGTGGAGACCTTTAAGAGCACCAAGTTTCTTAGTGTACATCTGCCAGAGAACTTCAACTGGTCATTCAACACCAGCTCGATCACCAAGAAAGCCCAGCAGCGTCTTTATTTTCTGAGAATGCTAAGGAAAGCTCATCTCCCTCCCCCTATCCTAACCATGTTTTATAGAGGGGCCATCGAAAGCATCCTGAGCAACTGCATCACTGCCTGGTTTGGGAACTGCATCGTCTCTGATCGCAAGACCTTACAGATTCATCTCCAGGTCAAGATCTCTAAATAACTCTTCATAACTCTCTGCTACAAAAATGGACCAGCACTATCTTACCTCAGAGACCTCACCACACTTCGCACTTCATCACGCTGTCTGTGATCCTCCAGCACTGCTGCCAGAATAAGAGGTAAGTATTCTTCAAGGCTTTTCTCTGTTCTGGCACCAAGAGGGTGGAATGAACTTCCCCTAGATGTCTGAACAGGGGAGTCTCTGGCTATCTTTAAGTGAATGTTGCGGACCTACCTCTTCCAGAAACACTTAAATTAGCACTTTCCAAGTTTGCTTTGTAGAAATCAAGAGTTATATTTATATTAAGGTTGTAATCTAGCGTACCAGTGTAAATGTATTCATTGCGAGAGACTCAAAGCACTTTTGTACTTCGCTCTGGACAAGGGCGTCTGCTAAATGCTACAAATGTAAATGTACAAAGGATAGTGAGGACATATGAGAAGATCATTGGAGTCTCTCTCTCCTCTATCATGGATATTTACACCACACTCTGCATCCGCAAAGCCAACAGCATTGTGGACGACCCCACCCACCCCTCACACACACACACTCTTCACCTCCCTGCCATCAGAAAAGAGGTTCCGAAGCATTCGGGCCGTCACATCCAGAATGCACAACATTTTTTACTAAATTGAAAATAAAACTCACACACACTCATTCAACCGTGTGTTACTGAACTATACAATCTTGCACTCAACACACACTCATTACTCATCTCAATTCATTCCACCACCATTTATTATTTATATTCAATCATATTATATTGTTTACATGTGTTTTGCACCTCTCGACTGCTGCTACTGTTGTTTTTGCACTGCATTGTGTTTATGTTTACATATACTCTCTTGTTTATAGTCCTTTTTTGCACATTACTGTATAATCAGAGTATACAATACGTTTACAGGTCAGCGCTATTTTCTGTTTTTTTGTAACTGTCTCACACTGTCTTGTGTTGTCTGTCTGCACTGTTTGCACTAGGTTGCACACGATGCACTTTATGTGGCAAGGACACTTACTTTTAGTCCTTAGCTCTGTGTTCTGTTATGTAGCTATATGTTGTGTGTTGTAGCTCTATGTTGTTTAATGTAGCACCAGGGTTCTGGAGAAACGTTGTCTCATTTCACTGTGTACTGCATCAGCTATATATGGTAGATATGACAATAAAAGCTTCTTCACTTGACTTGACTTGACAGATGCGCTGAACGACTTTTAGCCTGGTTTGAGGTGCAGAACAACGTAGCGGCAGGGAAGACCACCCCTCCTCCCAACCACCAGGTGCTCTGTCTATCCACGGCTGAAGTGAGGAAAACTCTATGCAGCATCAACCCACGGAAATCTGCTGGACCAGACAACATTCTTGCTCATGGAAGTCTTCACTGACATCTTCAACCTCTCCCTGGGCAGTGGCGTTGCTCTACACGCCTCAAGACAACGACAATCTTCCCCATGCTAAAGAATTCTACAGGATCCTGCCTCAATGACTATCGTCCCATCACACTACCACCCTCACTAGACCCCATGCAGTTTGCTTATCATCCAAACCGGTCCATAGATGATGCCATCGCCACGACCCTGCATCTGGCCCTCACCCACCTGGACAATAAAGACACACATGTACAAATGCTGTTCATAGTCTTCAGCTCAGCATTCATCACAATCATCCATCAGCATCTGATTGAAAAGCTGAGCCTACTGGGCCTGAACATTTCCCCTCTGCAACTGTATACAGGACCTCCTGACTGGGAGACCTCAGTCAGTCCGGATCAGGAACAGCATCTCCAGCCCACTGCTGTTCACTCTGCTGACTCACGATTGTGTAGAAATGCACAGCTCAAACGACCTCATCGAATTCACAGATGACACGACTGTGGTGGGTCTCATCAGCAAAAACGACGAGTCAGCATACAGAGACGAGGTGCAACAGCTAACAGCCTGGTGTACAGCCAACAACCTGTCTCTAAACGTTGACAAAACTAAAGATATGGTTGTTGACTTTAGGAGAGCGCAGAGCGGCGATTCTACACTGATCATCGATGGATCCTCAATGGTGATCGTCAAGAGCACCAAATTTCTTGGTGTTAATCTGCCTGAGAACTTCACCTGGTCACCTAATCACCAGCTTCATCAACAATAAAGCACAGCAGCGTCTCTCATTCCTGAGAACGCTGGGGAAAGCCCATCTCCCTTCCCCCATCCTAACCATGTTCTACAGAGGGACCATCGAGACCATCCTGAGCAGACACACACTCAATTCTCATTTCAATTCACACACATCTATGTCTTCAGCATATATATGGATAAAATGACAATGAAAGCTTCTTGACTTGACTTGAGTGCAGAGTGCGCACGTGGTCAGAATAGCAGGCGTGGTAACCCACGTGGTAAGAATAGCACCAGTTGCACGGCGGTCCTGCTGTACAGAGGACAATGTCTTTTGGGGTGCTGACTTATGAAGGTTGGTGCTCCCCATGACTGTGACTGTGCATGCAGCCATGCGCTGCCTTCCTTCTTTTTTGGCATATTACAAAACTAGTTTTGAAACTTTTTGATACCACCTAATAATTGAATGAATACACAAATAAATATAAGCTTTTTTTAGATTGCGGTCTGAAGATTTCCTACAACAATTAAATGATCTAGAAGTAGAAGAATAGCAAACAGGAAGTTTCCTGTACCAGGTCTCGGGTGGGTGGTTGTGCACGACGTGGATGATGCGTCCGGGCAGATAGAGCGGTGTGGACGCAGAAAGGGCAATGCTCAGGTCACTTGGATGGAGACACAGCCGGGAGGTGGACGGAGTCATGCTCCCCTGAGAGGGAGGGTCATCGTCTAAAGGAAGCTCTGTCTTAGGGATACACTTAGTGCCTCCTATGATGATCCTCCACTAGGAGAGAAAGAGAGAGACAAATAGAGAGACCATTACAGCCTAAGTGGAAAAAGAAACAACTGCAACGGAAGTCGTTCTCCAATAAGTAATGTGGTTTCGAATGAAGTGGTACTGGATGTGAAAGGGCTGAGACTGCTGATTTATTGCGCACGTGTGCGCGTGTGTGTGTGTGTGCGTGTGTGTGTGTAATAACCTTTGGCTTATCGCTCTTCTGCAGGACTTCGAGCAGGTGCCGACGAAAGCCCTCAAGCTGAGAAAGGCCAATCCTAAGAAATCACAAACGCTTAGTGGGGCACACATCACACACACACACACACACACACACACACACACACACACACACACACTCACATGCATAAAAGTCAGCATTGTGAAAGACCAACCTGGGGACAAGATCTTTTCCCAACACCACTGAGGTGACAAACTCTTTCGAGTACTCCATCGCATCCTCGCTGCAAAAGAAATTTATATTTAAAAATCAGATGCAAAAACATTCAATTATGCAAATTACAACTCATTTATATAAGATGTTTTTTTAATCAAATGACATCGTCCCCAAATCATCAGATTTAATTAAAATCTGTGACAGCAAATGATCTGATATAAATGACAAAAAATATTATATTAATGTTTTTTATCACGCCAATAAAAAACAGAGTATTAGACTTCGATTTGCAAAAAAATATATATTTTAGATATTTTTATTATTCTACACGTCATTTTGCTTTTATACACTAATTTTGTCCTTAGTTCTTGTGCATTCTGTTGCATTGTATATATATTTTTCTAATGAACTCATTAAGAGGAAAAAAGAAAAAGAAAAACATATTAAAAAGAATCAAATAAATGAATTAAAATACAGGTTCTGGAATTTCAAAGGCGATTAATTCAAAAACATTGCACATTTTATTATTATAATTATTTATTTAATGTATTATTTGCTTTAGTGTCCTCTAAAGACCGTGTGTCATTTTACTGCATGCTGTCTCTCTGTAGTAAGGACTGTATCTCTTTGGCCGTTAGCATCACAACACGTGTGGATTAATAAGTCCTGTGTGCAGTGAGTAATGAATTTGAACATGGTCGGAGCTGGCTGACCTGAGCAGGCCTCCAGGCGGAGAGTAAGCGTAGCATCGCAGCGTGGGATACTGAGGACGGAGCAGGAAGGACAGGATGGCAGCGGTGCCAGCGCCTAGCGAGTGACCCACAATCACCAGGCCATAGTGCATCGTTCCTTTGCTCTGGAAAGAAAAAAAAAGGCTAAATATTACAACCAGAAACATGAGGATGTACACGTAAACAGTGTGTCTTTGGTTTTATTCATATATACCAAATCTCTGCCAAAAGCCTGAGACAGGATCATCTCCTGCTCTAGTTTCTTCTTAATGTACTCTGCAGAGTAAACCATTCCCTACAGAGAGAGAGATAGGGAAAGAGAGAGAGACAGCAAGATCAACAGATTGCTTTGGTGAAGCTGACTGCACATCTTTGGGTGTTTGGTTTGTGTGTGTGTTCGCGTGTCTACCTTATGCCCAAGCCAGACACCATGATGTTCCTCCACAGGCAACCGTTCCGAATCTCCTGTGAGATCAGTCAGAGCATCCTGGGAGAACAAGAGACAACCAGGAAATTACAAAGTAACATCAGTGGGCCATTTGTATGAATATGAAATGTGTGTATGTGTGTGTATGTGTGTGTGCTCACTTTAGGTGATAGAGTTCCTCTAATGCTGATGACAACTTTCTTCTTGCCGTGATCTACTGCTACATAGAACGGCGTCTCATAAACCTACAATAACAATCACATCATTTGATCAGAGTCGCTGTTTGCGTTTCCACGTAATTTAAGAAACACCACACAAGCTGACTGCACAGCAAATCATCCCAGTGTCACTGGGTGACCTATAGGGAGGATTACATGTGTGAAAGTAGCATCAACATAACAGAACTATTTATTTGGGTGATGGAAAAAACACAAAAAAGCGTTGATCACAACATCACTTCCTGTTGCTCATATTTGCAGGATTTTTCCTGGGAAACCCCACCTCACTCCTCCTGTAGGTGAAGGCAGTGTTGACTCCTGATGACTCATTATACGCCGATACTGACTAAGAGTCATGAAATAGCAGACATTACTCATTCCAGGGTGCTTGTAAGCAAAAATCAAGTTTTTTGGCAAACACAGAAGATGAACGTAAGGACCACGATTCCTTGAGAGTGTTTGTGTTGAGTGTTTGGAACGTTTGTGTTTGTGTGTGAGTGTCGGGATTCTGTTACCGCATCGTGGCAGGACGTGTAGACGATCTGAACCTGTTTAAGGTCTCGGTCCAAAAACTGGCGCCGGATTGCGAGGACGTTACAGCCGCAACAGTTGTCTTCCTCTACTGTTACGGATTGAGAGAGACGAGACCTGGAGCCGGACGTACAGCTAATGAGAGAGCGAGAGAGAGAGAGAGAGAGAGAGAGAGAGAGAGAGAGAGAGAGAGAGAGAGAGAGAGAGAGAAATTAATTTTTTATCAATAAATAAGTGCATTGACTATTGTTCTCATTTATAAAGTGTAAAGTTTAACCAAATGAACCACATGCATACCGTAATTTCCGGACTATGAAGCGCACCCATATATAAGCCACACCCACTGAATTTGACAAAGATTTTTATTTTAAACATAAATATGCCGCACCTGTGTATAAGCCGTCTACACTGAAACTAATGAACTTTACACAGGCTTTAACGACAGTGACTGTTACACGGGTGAAATATGTTGTGGCTCCTTTAAGAGCATAGCAGTATTTTGGGAATACCCTGCCGCCACATTCTTCCGCTACTACTGCATGTGTGGAGACCGGGGAATATGTCCTTATTATTTTCTGATGCTCATTTATAAGTTTCTTTGACTAACCCGTAACGCTGTTGCCAAGAAAAATAAAAAAGCATGAGTTTTGGAAACCTGTCTGTGCTTATATGATTTCTGTTGTAACTGGAGTTAGTGAGCTCTCCCTTGACCCAGACTCAACGCGTTACAACGGCTTGTATCTAAACAGTAGCCGACCAAGAAAGTCATTGTTCACTGTCTTCCTCCTTCCTTTCACAACTATTTCTCTCGGGAGTTTATCTTTTGGCATCGGGAGTAAAACTTTTTTTTACTCCCGATGCCGTGCAGCTCAGAACACAGGTGAGGTGCGTTTTTTCGTTCCGTTCGAAAATTTCATTGGTCTAATGTTATGTCGCTCAGTTTTTTGGCTTGAGGTTTGTGAAACCGGGAAAAACCCAGGAAAAATCATAAATAAGCCACTTCGCTGTTTAAGCCGTGGGGTTCAAAACGTAGGAAAAAAGTAGCGTCTTATAGTCCGAAAAATACGGTAATTAAATTTTCAAATATATAAGTTTTTGCAGCCCTTCAGCATTTCACACGAAAAGGAAGATCACACAGTCAAAGACATCGACTTTCCTACCTGTTTTGGGCATTCATTTTCACTGTACAACTGAAACCTTAAACTGAAGCATCTGTAACATAAGTAACTAATACCCAAAGATCGACGGAAGTGTTGTGTGGTTACAGGAAAATAATCGACAGCAAAATGGTGTAATCCGACCAGACGTTAAGCAAAGGAGTCTGATTCACACGCTTCCTGTGGACCTTATGAACATCTAGGAGTTTCAATACTCAGAGCCAGAACGTCTCTGTCTATCAATTTCCCATGTAAAATGTTTGGTGATTTAACACACTCAGGTCACAGCCAATTTTGCTTTGTTTGTTTGTCGTCATGCGCTTCGTCTCTAAAGGAAAGCCTTTGAAATCCAGAAGATTTACACCGGTCAGGCATAACATTATGACCACCTGCTCAATATTGTGTTGGTCCCCCTTTTGCTACCACAAGGGCCAGCCTATCAGGGAGCTTTGGCCGCCCATGACCCTGTCACCAGTTCACCACTGTTCCTTTCTTAGACCACTTTTGATAGATAATGTTATAGTAATGTCATAATGTTATGCCTAGTCGGTGTGTATATATGGAATAGCATAGACACTATTAAAATGTGGATTGTCTGAAATTCAAACAATAAAGAAATGAATAAAACCAAACAGGATCTACTGCTGGTTTCTTTGCAAAGCCCATTTATATATCAATCTCAGTAGTTTGAGAAATCCCTCGTCTAGAATCCACTACCTGTAATATGACAACTACTTGTGTAAAAACACAATCTAGTTGATGACGTAGGCTTGTATTGCTGTTTGAATAGGCTGCCAGCTAGTGAGAAGACTCGACGGTTTTAATTGTAGGTGGATTCACTTGTGTAGTAAACAGTTCCCAGTAAAAGTGGTTCTTACGTGCAGGAGCTGAGCAGCCTGCAGACGCCGCAGGTCGCATTCCTCAGCAGGTAGATGGGCCAGCCGTAAGCTGCCATGGCAAACAGCATGTAATAACACACCTCTTTATACATGCTCATCTCCATCTGCAAGGTGCAGACAGAGAGAGGGATTACACACACGTACACACATTACACATCAGGAATTGAGTCATACACACACACACACACACACACACACACACACACACACACACACACAAACACACACACACACGCATGTTCTCACCGAATTTTTGAGATCCAGGTAGCGTGTACTACGTGTAACTGGCATCCCAGACAGGAAGGCCAAGATATCATTGTTTGGCTGAGGGAAAGCAAACACAAACACGCGTTAAAGGTAACTAAATATGTCTTCTTGTGCTCTTAGCGCATGAATTCCCCTGGCTCTGCTCCGTACTTGGTCCAAGATGGCGGATCTCTTAGCTCTCTGTCGTTGCCTGAGCAGCACCAAGCCAGCAATGATGTCACTGGGTACAATGTCTAGATCCCTGAAGAACTCGGCGAAGAGGCTCGCCACCTCCGAGTAGGCGTCCTGAGAAAACAAAACTGCCGTAAATGACCTGCAAGTGCTATTGTTTTAAGATGAAAGCGTCAATCTGAATTATTCACACAGTCGAAGCTTCTCAAAAAAAATCTATTAGTGTGGCCATAGTGTGGCAATACTAGTGTATGTGTAGGTGTTTGTATATGCTTACAGATTGTGTGTCTTTAGCTCTGGTGCAGCACATGAAGAACCTGAGTCTCCTACTCCAGCTGCTGGCTTGACCTTCCTCTAATCTGTGTCTGAGAAGTCGAAAGGAAAGGCAAGGTAATGTAAAGTAAGAGAAAAAAAGTAAAAAAGGAAAGAAAAGAAATACAAAAATAACATAATTACATTTATGATATGAGTGTAACATATGCCTCTAAATCCCTTTTACATTTTTTTGTTTGGCAAAACGTTTTAGTTTTAATGTCGTATCATCAACTTTTCCAGATCTTTTCATCCTCCACAGGAACTGGACACCTCCAAGATGCTGAAGCAGGCAATTAAAATTGTGGCTGACCCCTTCTCACCCTGGACATGGAATTTTTGGTTCACTCCTCTCTGGCAGAAAGCTGTGGACCAGCAGGATGAAAACCTCACCCCACAAAAACAGCCTCTTCCCATCCGCAACCGACCTCATCAATAATCCGACCTTAATCAATAGTAATCAATAATAAAAACCCACCATCTTCTCTGACCTGCTTCTATTAACTCTAGCATTACAGTAATCAAAACCTCACCTACATTTCAAAATAAAATATCGTACTTTTACTTCGTGAAATCAGTTGTTGGTCCACAGCAAGCCACCAATCAGGGTCGAGCTCTGTTTTGAACTTGTTTTGTAGTGGTGGACGTTCAGGGCCAAAAACACTATTAGAAGCACTGACCTACATTTACATTTTAAATTCTAATATTTGTTCCATGAAATTTTATGAATTTATTCCCAACAGTTTATTCTAACAGTTTATATTACTCTTCATTAGTACGTGTATGTGGATGTTAGATATTTTGTCCCATCAGATTTCAGCCTTTATGTGCTGCCATGTCAATCTAATCTGCCCAGGGTTTTCAAAGACTCTTCTGCTAGCCTTTTTACCCTAGAGAAAATTAGCAATGGGTCTGTTTCTTTAACCAATCAGATTTCAGCTAGCTGGCCTCATCATTTTTCCGTCCTCTGTTTGTTTGGTCAGAGGTGAACTGTTACAGCCAAGTTCGACTGTCAAAACACTATTAATGTTTGTAGCGCTCTGCACACATAATTACATCTGAATGAGACTTTTTTATGCCTACGGAGAAATAGAAATTTATTCGGCCTCGGACATACATGAAAATACATTTTTAAGAAAAGCTAGACATCGTGAGAAGATCTCGGCCAACCCCGAAGCTAGCTAGCTTGTCTCAACCCGAGAAAGGGTTTGTTCTCCACTTCCAGACCAGTGAATACGAGCGGTACCGCTGGCTTACAGCCTCTGAGGAGCGGTGCAAATTATGAGTCTGCATCTCTGGTGAGTAGGTTGTATTTTATTTAAATTTGTAATGTTTTTTAGTCATATAATTGGACAAATATTGATTCTGAACTGCTCCAGATGATGTATGTGACACAGTTGCGGTTGTAGTGTAGAAGTTTGGAGCTTGTTTTAGCAAAATGGTATTCACCCTCCATATGTGAAATGCCTCTCTCTGTAATGCCACGCGTTGTTATAATGCGTTTTTTGTTTATTGATGGTTTCTTTAATTGCGATGTGATAGTGATGGTATTAGGAGGTAGATTAAGTCGGGTAAGTCCCCACTGAAGGCCCAGGTACCAAATGCACGGCCCGCCACTGTTGTTTTGATTGCCGCTTGGTGGTATCTACTTAGCATGAACATAGAGATCAGCGTAAGTTCAACAGCAAGCAGAACATTTTGAGAGGAATAAATGATAGAAGAAACTCCTGACTCGAACTTGCCACAACACCGGTGGCCTTAATTGCATGATTTTTTTAAGTAGTTGAAAAGAAGGTTTTGGGCTCATGATAATTTAAATAGATATCAATCAGTGTTTGTCTTAATTAATATTATTTTAATAGATTGATGTGCTAAAAGTAATAGAGTCTTTTCACATAAACTGAGTTGATTTAGCAAAATTGACAATAAATCATAGTATTTTGGAAACTTAAGTACATCTCAAGGCATATATTTTTGTACTTTTAATCAAGTGGAAGGTTAAAGGGAGCACTTTTGCTTTTACTGGAGTCATATTTTACCTCCTGTGTCTCCACATAATATATCATGGTTTGTGTACTTTATTCACCACTGTTCATTTCATATGTGTTACGTTAACACAACCAACAAGGACCACTATATTGCAATTCCAGCACCTTGGACTTATTCAGGAAAAACAGTCATTGCACTGCATTTACTTTTATGGCATTTGGCAGACGCCTTTATCCAGAGTGCTTACAACTATGCAGGTAAGGGTTAAGAGCCTTGCTCAAGGGCCCAGCAGTGGCAGCTTGGTGGTGGTGGGATATGAACTTGTGACCTTCCGATCCAATGTCCAATGCCTTAACCATTAAGGTGCCACCTGCCATAATACCTCACTTACATTATTATTTGTACTGCCTCACTTCGAATATCTTGCAACAAACTTTATAGTTAATGTTTTTAATTTATTATTCTATTTTATTTTCCTTGGTTTATTTTTATTTTTCTAGGGCACCAGCACACCATGACAAATTCCTTGTACATGCAAACCATGATACTTGGAAATGAAGATGATTCTGATTCTGATGAAAGCAGCTCAGTGTGATGGGATTCTGTCATTCAAGAAATAATCCAAGTGTGAATAAAAGTAGGCCATGAGACACAGGTGTTCGAAGATAGTACCTGTAGGAGCTTCCTGTGGGAGCGTTTCATGGGGATGAGTCAGGACAGTAATGGCTGACACGGCTCACCTCCACTTACCTTTCATTTTCCAAAAAGAACAAATACTTGGTGTTTGTCAATATCATCGGCTTCGCCTGAGGCTGTGAGGTCGTGCTGACGAGCCTGACAACACTCCGAATCTCACATGTGGAAGCTCTAGGTGTGAAAGCAATTTGGAAAGAAAAAAAGCCACCTACACAGACAGAGCTGTCTCCGTCAGAAAGTGATGAGTAGCGATAGACTTTGTGCCACATCTGGCAGGGATGTTGACAGCTGCAGCCCCAGTGGTGAAACTCTCACCAGTCACTAGGGAGCAGTAAAGTAATTTTCATTATTTCACAGCGCTGTTTATAGAGCACTGCTGTGTTACTGTCTGGCATCAGGAAGTGTCATGAATCCACAGGACAACTCTGACACACGTCCAACTGCCAAATGGTTTCGTACGCGGAGGATGGAGGACAATCACACGGGGTCACGTCAGGGTCATGAGGGAACTTTTGGCCTTGCTATTGGTACTCCACTTGTTACCTGACTGTGTGTGTGGTGTTTCAGAAGCATATTTTAATCTGAATTCCACACACTCCTGAGGGAATTTTGGGCCCTCACACCCACTCCCAAAAACACTATAGAACGTTTTGTAGTAAAAGCGCTCCACAGTAACTCACCTGCTCCCGGGTTAATGAACGTGACCTTTCTTTGTGCAGTATTTGTGAGTGTGTGTGTGTGTGGATAATGCGTGTCTTACCTGAGTGTGTATGTTTTCAGGTTGCGTTGGCGGCGGCGCGTGGCCTTCAGTTTGACAAAGGTTCGTCCCGTGGGGTCGAAGGTGCACATCATGGTGAAACACACACTGAAGATCACTAACCAGTTACACACCACAATACCTGTAACACACACACACACACACACACACACACACACACACACACACACACACATACACACACATATACATCACATGATCTCTATATATGTATACACACACATATACATCACATGATCTCTTTACCCAGATTTAAGATTTATTCACAGGCTGCTTGATTAAATTAATAGATGGATGGTTAGATGGATGGACGGACGGACGAATGGATGGTAGAAAGGATGGATGGATGATGGATAGATGGATAAAAGGTGAAAAATAGGAGTCTTACCGAGAGCGAGGTTTTTTGCCGTGACGTCAGAACAGGGTTGGTAGTACTGCACCAGCCAGGCGATTCCAACCACCGCATACACCAACTCCACCAGCAGGATGGCTGAGGGACACACAAGAAATAAAGTATACAAGCATATTTTATAAGACGTCTAAACACAGGACAGTGTGTGTGTGTGTGTGTGTGTGTGTCTGTGTATGAGTCGATAGTTGTTTATCTAGAATGTTAACATATTTTGATATATCTAACATTAATGTAATGTGAGAAGCTCAATTAATGTTCATTGAATGTAAAATGTTCTGATCAGAAGATCACAAGTTCAAATCCCAGCACTACCATGCAGAAACTGCAGGGCCCTTGAGCAAGGCCCCTAACCCACAGTTAGTATAAATGGGATATAAATGGGATAACTATAAGTCACCATGGAAAAGGGTGTCTGCCAAATGCTATACATGCAAAAATACTATAAATATAATCATCATCATTCACAATTTAGGATTTTTAAATTCCGTCAAAATTCTTGTCCTTTTTTGAGAAACCCTATCTAAGCCAATGTTCTGCTGATATAGTCGCCATTAAAGATGTTAAATTTAGATACAGTTTGGCTGACAACAAGAAGCCCACTGGGGGCGAGAATTGCGCTGCCCGGTGCTCACTTTAGAAACATTTTCAGTAGAGGAGGACAAAATGGTTAATAACAGAATTAGTGTTTCAAAATTCACGTTTGTGTAAGCTGTACAAGCTGAGTTCTACAGTCAGATATATTGTAAAGACTGGGAAGTGGTAGAAGGGGGATGATAGAGTGGATAAAAATGGATGAAAAAAAAAAAAACATTAAAAATGCATGACACAACCTGATCATTTCAAGTGTTTGCAACAACATTAATGGATAAACCCTAAATATCTTCTATAGACACTATAAATATATATTCCAGATAAACAGAATACATTGTAATATTCCATTTATGCACAGGATTATCAGACAGCAGGGTGCTGGATTTTTATTATTATTATTCTTTTTTTTATTAAAGCTATTTTTTCCACTGAAAACCAGCTGTGTCATATTTTCTACACCACTATTCAGCAGCGTTATATAATTTACACATGTAAGGTATAAATAATAATTCAGCTACACAAACAATTATCCATTTGCTATTAATAAACATAATGTTAAGAGAAAAAATGGATCTGGATGTGTTTTTAAAAAATGTACTTGTGAAAAATGTATACATTTAAATGACTGTATTTATAATATTATCATTGGTCAGGTTTTGGACTATTTAGAACAACAATAGCAAAACTAATGGTGAAAGGCAACGGCGAGGTAGCGGATAGAGAAGGCTGTGAATGCAGCATACATCAAAAAATGATGTAGCATTTCCTAGTCAGGGTTTTAGACAGGGCTGATGAGCTGATGCATAGGATTACAGAATATATAAGGTGCCAAAAGCAACACGAATGCTGGTGCAAGGGATGGATTTGTTAGAATAGTTTCATATTTATCTATTTATTGTGAAATAGTTCAGTCTGGTTTAAGAGACCATTGTGACTTATAAATGTATAAATGGTATAAAAATATTAATGGGTCATCTCA